>JABUQX010128834.1:0-17295 GCA_015478945.1 Trachelipus rathkii | reverse complement strand
ACTTCGGAAATGAGAGGATTCAGAGAGGATACGGGCAAGGCGGTGTTGGACAGGAATAGTATGCAAACCAGGGAAGAGCGTGCGTCGGAAGGCAGAAAGGGCATTGCAGCCCACAAACACATGAAAAATTGAAAGGCGGCAACTAGAGCAGCAAAACGGTACAAGATGGTTCTCCATCCTGCGACATGAGAAAATCATGGGTGAAATTGGCATGACCTATTCGCAAACGAACCAGGATCCCCTCCAAATGGCGACTTCTCCTGCAAGAACAGAACCAGTGGCCAATGAGGAGGTTTTACGGTATAGCTTGGTTCACCATCCTCCGACCAAGCCTGACAGCAAGAGCGAAACCAGACGAATGGATATAAAAATCAGAAGCAGCAGAAAAGGTCCCAGTCGCAAGTCAGGAGGAAGGTATTGAACATTTGGCAGTACATTGTTCGCTGCATATTAGGCTTCCCTGTAGGCTCGCTCGTTCCCCGGAACACCACATGGGAAGGGACCAAACAGAATGTAACAGTTATCCCCTGCACACGTAACGAGCAGAGGAGTCTCTGGATGGTAGAAACTAAGGGGTTTCTCGAAAACCGGTCAAGCAACGCTTGAAGGGCACTTCTGGAATCGGAGAATAGTGTGTATTACCCACTGATGGGAAGCCGCCCAACCTATGAGCTGCCATAGCCGCCGCAACCAGTTCGGCAGCAAAAACGAGGAAGGTGGCTGAGTGTGAGAGACGGTAAAGTCGGGAAAAACAGCCGAAGCTTTCACTCCCACATCCGTTTTGGAGCTGTCAGTATAGACAGCGACCGAGTCCCAGTGAACCTCTGTATGAGACAGAAAAGAATCCCTCAACGTCGTCGGGAGTGCATCACTTTTGTTAATGAATGTATCCCAAAGCATACAACGGGGGTGGAGAGACCCATGTTCCAGAGGAAGTATTGAAAGAATACTGCATGACACCTCGGAGGGGTAGGTCAATGAAACGAAAGATGGAATTTACAATCCCAGCAAACGGCCAGTAAGAAGGATTGTGGGGGACGCGTTCAGTGACAGAGGACAAGCCAGTGGATAAAGGAACCTAAATACGGAGGAACAAGGAGCACATGAGCCGTTCTCTCCGCAGAGACAAGGTCATCACCTCAGCCTCCACCTCCAAGTTCACCTTCAGTGAAGATCGAAAAGCTCCTGTCGCTATCTGCAGGCCCTCGTTCTGAATTGGGTCAAGAAGACGGAGGTACGACTGGAAAGTTTGCCCATAAATGGCACAACCATAGTCCAGTTTGGCCCGTACCAGCATGATGTAAAAATGGAGCATGCTCTTTCTATCTGCACCCCAAGTCTTAGAGGTGAGGTGCCGCAAAAGATCCAACGAACGACGGCAATTAGTTTTGAGATGAGTAGTATGAGGAGGTACGTAAGAAGTTCATCGAGAAGTAGACCCAAGAATCTCACCGTAGACACCAAGTAGATGGAAGAACCATAGAGGGTCAAAGAAGGAAGCGAACTCACCCGACTACCACGTCATGGATTTTTCCTGAACAGCATGGCCTTCGTTTTCGATGTAGAGAAAGTGAAACCAAGCTTACTACCCCATGCGGAAACCCTGTCAATGGCCAGCTGAAGCTGACGCTCCATACAAGGAACACACACATGGGAAGGGACCCAATATAATGTAACAGTTGTCCCCTGCACACGTAACGAGCAGAGGAGTCTCTGGATGGTAGAGACTAAAGGGTTTCTCGAAAACTGGTCAAGCAACTTTTGAAGGGCACTTCTGGAATCGGAGAATAGTGTGTAATTACCCACTGATGGGAAGCCGCCCAACCTATGAACTGCCATAGCCACCACAACCAGTTCGGCAGCAAATACGAGGAAGGTGGCTGAGTGTGAGAGACGGTAAAGTCGGGGAAAAACAGCCGAAGCTTTCACTCCCACATCCGTTTTGGAGCTGCCAGTATAGACAGCGACTGAGTCCCAGTGAACCTCTGTATGAGACAGAAAAGAATCCCTCAACGTCGCCGAGTGTGCATCACTTTTGTTAATGAATGTATCCCAAAGCAGACAACGGGGGTGGAGAGACCCATGTTCCAGAGGAAGTATTGAAAGAATACTACATGACACCTCGGAGGGGTAGGTCAATGAAACGAAAGATGGAATTTACAATCCCAGCAAACGGCCAGTAAGAAGGATTGTGGGGGACGCGTTCAGTGACAGAGGACAAGCCAGAAGATATAGGAACCTGAATGCGGAGGAACAAGGAGCACATGAGCAGTTCTCTCCGCAGAGACAAGGTCATCACCCCAGCCTCCACCTCCAGGCTCACCTTCGGTGAAGATCGAAAAGCTTCAGTCGCTATAAAAATGGTAAAGAATTAGGCTTCTCAAAATTTTGTGAACTCAGGCCAAAATGGTGTGTTACTGTTGGTTCTGCTGGTATGCATTCAGTGTGCGTTTGCATGAGTCATCAAAATCTTAAACTCATGCTAGCTGCAATCTCTATTAAAATTGACTATAAGGAATTAATTGGTAAAGCTGTAACATTGAATCTAAAGATTGCATGCTACAACATTGTGAACAAAGCCCAGGAAAGGGTAGATTAGAATCATACTTGTTAGATGTACTTGATAATTATGATTCACAAGAGTTAATTGAATGTAAGCAGTGGGTTCACATTGACAGAGATACATTAAAAACATATTGCCCCAACTTTTGAAGATTACATAGAAGAGGTTGTGTCAAAAATGGTTTCCATTACTAGTCACCATTTTATTGCAAAGCATCAGAGCACCTACTTGAAAAGTTTAAAAGAAACATTAGCACATAATGAAGTAATCATCATTATGGATTTTGCAGAAAACTATGCTTTTATTGTTCAGGATGCTGTTCAAGGTTATCACTGGGAAAACACCCAAGCCACAATTCATTCATTTGTTATCTATTATGGTGGAGGCCAACTTAAGTCCATTAGTGTCTGCATGATCAGCGACTGTCTACGCCATGAAACTGTTGCTGTCCATGCATTTATAATGAAATTGATTGATTGGTTAAAAATAAAAATTACTGAAATTAAACACATACATTACTTTAGTGATGGTTCCACTGCTCAGTACAAGAATTTTAAGAACTTTATAAATTTGTTTCCATGAAGAAGAATTTGGAATTACAGCAGAGTGGAACTTCTTTGGAACAGGTCATGGCAAATCACCTTGTGATGGAATCGGAGGTACAGTGAAAAGGTTGACATCCTATGCTAGTCTTCAGAGGTCTGTTCATAGCCATATTCTAACACCAAAAGATATGTTCAACTTCTGTGATGAAAATGTTGAAGGAATCAAATTATTTTTTTTTATTTCTAAGGAACACATTGAGAACATAAGAGCATATCAGGAAGACCGATTTAGCAAAGGTCATACAATTGCTGGTATGAGAGAGATCCATCATTTTAAACCCATGCAAGGGAAGATGAGAGTGTCACAAGTTTCAAATGATTCTGCTAGCTTTGTAGCCACTGTTTTCAAAAATGCTGAAGCTTTCACTGTTGTATCAATTGGTAGCCTCCATCCAGGAATGTATGTAGCTTGCATGTATGATAATTTATAGTGGATTGGGACTGTATGTGACATTTCATTAGAACAACGGGACGCTCATGTTAACTTCTTGCATCCTCATGGTCCTTTCTTTTCTTACCATTGGCCAAATGTAAGAGATACATGCTGGATTCCAGAGGATCATATAAAACAGTTCTAGAAGTACCATCAATAGCATCAACTGGGAGACAATATATTTATTCAAAAGCAATTCAACATGAAATTGAAACTCCCTTGCTGCATTATCCTAAAGCAATATTATTCATTTAATTGTTTTATTTTTTGTTACAAATTTTCATTAAATGTGAGTGAGCAAATGAATAACATGCTATTTCATACAACATTAATGATGTTTTTATCAATTTCTTACCACGCAGTATTTAAAAAAAATTCCAAAAATTTGAAGAACACCAACATTTTTGAAATTATTTTATTTCCAGTAAAGACTAAAAAACACCCTCATGAAAGCTCCTCTTTCTAATGAAACCAAAAAAAAAATCGAACATGGTACACCTGAGATATATAGCCCTAAAAATACCCCAAAATCTGCAAAAACATAAATTTTTAAAAATTGGATGTGGACTAGCTCATGAACTAACAAACCAAAATGTATCACAAATGATATTTCTCTTTACAGTCATAGACTACTTCAAATCACAAAGTTTAAATTCAATTCCTTAAGTAATAACAGAAATATATGGCCCCAAACTTCAACATTCAGAAATTGAAAATTGTTTTTTCATCAATTTTGTAGAGGGATAGCTCAAAAGGAACAAAAGATGGATCAAATCTAATAACATTCTGAATCACTGCAAGAAGTTACCTAAGTACCCAACATTTCAGCCCTCTAGGTTTGAAATTAAATTCTAAAATTAAGATCAAAATTGCTATCTTGACACATGACCTCAAGAACCAAAAGTCACCACACTTCCTTTGAGGCGACATAAAAACGGAACCAATGCAGATATGGAACCAAAATTTTGCACAGCTTCATCAAATACATTAAAGAATATTATTGTAAAGTTTCATCAATTTTGAAGGTAAGGTGGGGACGATTTCCAAATCAGGTACACTTGACATGGAATGACCCATATATACGAGTATATTTTCCAATATGATGAATTATTTGAGAAGGTTAAAAGCAAGTGTGTAAGGGACAAAACTTAAAATTGAAATCCGTACAGAGAGATTAATCAAGTATGAAATGTTTGTAGGCAACAAAACATTAAGTGATTCAGTTGGTCTATGCTGTGTGGTGATAGTTTTAATTTATTATAACACACACTATTTTTCTGAGCAATGACTTTCAATCAAATTCATTTCCACTAAAGGAACTTTATGTCATTTACTCCCTCTTGCTTTCAAAATAATGATAATAATAATAATCATAATAATAATAATAATAATAATAATAATAATAATAATAATAATAATAATAATAATAATAATAATAATAATAATAATAATAATAATAATAATAATAATAAATTTTAAACCCAATATCTTTCATATATTATTAATATGCAATTCAAAATTTTGAAGGCCATAAATAAAAATTTTCAAAAATTACTATAGTATATATAACTAATTAGATCTGTTGGTATACTACTAACTTCTTAGCTTTCGCTGCCTAAGTCTGTGAATGAGGAATAGCAAAAGCGCTAGTGACAAAATTGCTGTTATAGCTGAAGCCACCATTCTTAAACCAGTATCAGGGGATGTACCAATATCTTCATGGTCCTTGTTTATTGTTGGCAAGATATCATCAAGACAAATAAAATCACAACATGAATCTCCAACGCGGAATGATTTGCAGTCCTTGAAGAAGGGGACATGAAAATCAGTTATTATATGAACATAATAAGGGTTATAAAGGATTATTTCCTACACAAGTCAACAATTAATATATCTAGTTATGGACTGAAGTTTTATAGTATAGTTCAAGGTTCTAATTTAATATCAAAGGCAAAGGTGGCCCCTCTCAAATCTAGGCTTTCCCTCTTTGGAGTTGTTGTCTGTTTTTTTCAAATATTTGTTCAAATGTTATCAAATCAATAATATCAGAATTTTCTTAATAGTCAGTCAGAAACATTTCTTTTAGTAATGCTCAAATTTGTGACATTTGGCTACCTGTCTAGACAAGGCAAAAATATAAATATTTTTGTATAACCAATAATTTAAAAGAATATATCTAAATCAAAAATCAAGTGAGCTTAGATAACCAATTCATCCATTTCTTCATCTATATCATTACTGCCTGAAAACCCCAGCGATCTGTATTACCAGACAGGTGTTACAACCTCTACTTTTCTTTTCAAAATGCCTTAATGGCTAAAGGGTACCTTCTGATTCTTTAGATCAAGCTCAATGCCTATTAGTAACTTAAATGTTCGTCTGAGGCCAATAAGAAAAACTTTACAGTAACATACTAATCTGTGGTTCTCTTTCAGAATGTTTCACAAAAGAGTTACTCAAGTGTCATTAAACTTTATAAAGAATTCCAAAAAATATTCAAATCATTAGCGGAGTGAAAGCTGCATGAAGATTGTGTCAGAAGCCAAACCTCATTGGTTGACAGGATAATTGCAGCAGCATGTTTTTCAAGGAGTATATTTATTCTCACTAATCCTAAAGAGAGAATTCCACCGCTGTTATCAACTTAACTTATTTCCATAGGATGATAAAGCCTAACCGATCCAAAGGCTTAGATTGCAGAACTCTTTAAATTTTGATGAATGTGATAATCAACTTCTTGCAAGGATCATCATTCTCACTATTAATTAATCATAAGCTTCATTCACCATTTAACAACACTTGGATGTTCAAACCACTATCAATTTTATCAGAGCCTCATGGCTTCTAGATTACCAGCCAGGCAGGCTGTAAAGAAAGTTTTGTCAGACTGTATAGTATGCAAACTTAACAGATATACTCCTTTAAACTATCCAAAAATGACTAATCTCCCTCATCATAGAGTTAATTTTGTGCGTCCCTTTTAGCATATGTGGGACTTTACAGGCATCTCTATTGTAAGATTAATTATAAGAATTTCAGAAAAATGGATCATAATTTTCACCTGCTTAATATCAGAGCTATTCATATGATTCTTCCAAATATATGTCCACCTGAACCTTTACTTTATTCCAACGCCCCCATCTCACAAATATACTATGGCATACGTCCAATTTACTCAAGATAATGCCAGAATTTCAAACAGTCTGAATTACGTTGAATCTTGTCTTCAAATATGTTCTCCGAACATATGCTATCAATAACATCACGAACATTACAAGTTTCAGTCCTATTCCATGTTGGTCATGTGAGAAAATGATACGAACAGTAAGGAGATGTTCTTATTTAAAACTATATGATAAAGCAACCTTAACCCTACTCTTCACTGTTAACAAGATTTCAAATTATTCACCAATTTATCATATCAAGACCTTACCTTATAGGTCACAGATAACTGATCTTGGAATGTTATTGCCAAATTCCTTTTGAAGCCTTATAGGGCAATTCAAACCTCATATTCAATGAAGTTTCCATCCCCATATGGAAAAGAACTTCCTCCCTCACACAAACTTAGCCAAAACTCTGCTCAAGGAAGAGTTTTGGAGACTTTCAGGGAATTATTGTATGAGTCTTACCTATTAAATTTGCGCCGACTAGTAGATAATCTATCATCATAGTGACCAACATAATTAAGGTGGGAGATATAGTTCTATACACCACACTAATAAGCCTAGTACCTTCTGGTCTTTTGGTAGAGTTCTGGACAATCATTGTTGAGCTTTAAGATCAGGATTGTTTATAAAAAAGGAGATAGGATCAAACCGTCACATATTCTATTGTCATTCTACCCATTGAAGTATCTGATTACCCATCGTCTCCATTGATAACTGATTCTGAATCAAGCAGTGATCTCTCCAATCCAGATGGATTATACAATGAAATACAATCAAGTTATCCCTCAAATTCAAATTCGTTATTCAAGTATAGATCTGCTATTGATGTAACAAGCTCAACTTCAGTAAATTCACTCTCAACTGACTCTTCAAACAGAATCAAATTTCTCAGCTCAATTCAGTCAAAGAGACCTATCAGACCGGCTGCTGTCAAGTGTCAAGATTCCTTCGCAGGAATATTATCTTGATTTGTAAAAAATTAATCTTTTAATGCAATGTTCATTGCAACTCTTCAGGAGATTAAACAACTATTAATAACTTCCACATTAGCTATATCTTCTATTTTACCTTGTTTTAGTTTATTTAAGATATAATAACTATTATATACTTTCGCTTATTGTTCTATCCATATTTTATTTATTTAGTTTACCTTTTAACATGTATATATAAAAAGTATAAGTATCAAATATTAATTTATGGATTTGACTTTTCACATGTGAGGTATAATTCAAAAAAATTCCACTAACGCCAAAAATACTTATAATCACTCAAAAATCAAAATCCTCCTATTAAGTCTGTGCTTGTGAAACAAAAAAATAATCAAAACATGTTCCAAAGGTAAGAGGACAAAATATTCTTAATTTCTTTTCAAATATTATTTATTTTATCAATCTATCTCTATTATCTTTACCTCTCACCAATCAAAAGTTACCGTCATAACTAGATTTAAGTGCTAGGATTACAAACCCATGAGGCAGAGTTAATCTAAGGACTATCAAAATCTATTCAAAGAGCAACAAAATCTTAAAAAACAAAATCAGGTAAGGCTAATGTAGATTCACAAATTATTCTTATATATCATTTTTTAAAATCCTATACTTCGCCCACCCATGACTATTTTTAGTCTTTCATACATAAATACTATAAATTTAAATAGATAACTATATTACTTAATAAATGTCTTCCGTTACGAATTCGAAGTTATTAAATTATTTGCAGTAACCATGGAATTCCTTCTAAATACTCTTTTGGAGAACACTTACTTAAATTTCATTAATTTAAGACAGTCTATTCATACAAGTGATGATTTATATATTACTGATAGGAATTCCCAAAGTTTTTGAAAGTTTCTCTATTTAAAGGATTCGTTAAATCCTTACTTTAATTAAACTTAAACTTTATATATTAACCTTAACCGTCTTAAAGAAGCTGTAACGAATGGCATACTTATTGCAAACTGTCCGTGATCAAATTTAATTAAATATTATATAAAGAATAAGACACTTATTGTTTATCTTTCACCTTTAAGTTACTAAACTGAGTGCATTTTAATACATTAATACACAATAACTATTCATAAACTCAGTTAAATGAAACTTGGGTAAATTAACACAATACAACAATACGTGTTGAACAAAGTACGTAGAACGGCATACTGTCCATAACAGGAAAATTTTATACTGACCCGTTGGTGTCATTGTACCTGGCGGATGAATAGTACTCAATATTAATCGAAATATTTACTTATTTATTATTTACTGTGGTAATATTTAAATGATAGAAAATGTACATTTCATGATAATATTTTTCACACCACTCGGCAGAGGATTGCTCCAAAAGAAGGCAATACAAACCTGTTTACATAAGCTGTGTGCTTGCGTTTCCTTTAATATTATTTATATTCAATTAGTCAAAAAATATATATTTTTATTTACTTTTTTTTTATAAAAACCTTAAATATACTCTAAAATTACCATAAACCAACAAATAATTTATTTATGCAATTTAATTTATAGATCAGCTAAATTTGATTGCATAAACTGCCTCTCTTAAGAGCAGCTTTTCTCATAGGTCTTTTATTGGCTTTATTATTATTATTTACTCCCATTTTTGTGCTTACCCAACAAACAATCTTTGTTTCACGATGTTACATTTGATAAATACCACCCTAAAACAGATATGAGAGGGTAAAGGTTGCTGATTGAATGCAATCCTACTCCACCAAACCTGTTTTAATTTGACTATCTGATGTTATATATCGTGCACAATATAAAACATCCAAAACACCTACCAATTTCAAAAATGGCGTGTTATGGCCTTTTTAGCACCACATCACCCTATTTTTACTTTATACTTCCCAAATTACTCCTGAAACAGTGTCTAGACCGTTCCCAGGAGACTAGGAACTATATCCTCATGCACAAACACCTGTAATCTCTATATAATTTCATTTTGTTTTATTGAGTTAGAATCTAGTACCTCCTTGTTGGGTGCACTGCCCATCTGTAAAGTATTCTGTTACTTTAATACAATATTAAACTTACTATTTAATCATGACTTTCAAAAACAAATGGGCGTTAGCTCCAACTCAGAGACCAGATCATATGGTTAGGGTCTGAATTATGGCATTTCTCTATGTCAGAACAAGTGGTAGAGTTCAAAATAGATCACTACTCTTTTCCAACAGCTTATAACAGACACTGTTCATACTTTTATTTATAACCTTTCCACATGCTTAACCTCATGGAAGAAAAAACGTTAATTTTTACGTTTGATCTGATTTATCAAACTCCCCTTGAAATGCATTGGATATATAAAGATCTTCTATTATATTCACCCTTATTAAATACAAGCATTGAATCACTATAGATGTACGATGTATACTAATAATTTTACAAACCTTTTGCAAGCCTAAAGAAATCAGAGTTTCTAGAGAAGTAACTGTAATTAAACTTATCTAAAGTAAAATTAAGATTACATTTTCTTCTAACTTTGAGGTGTTATTTAACATATAAGAGAGTGAAATCAAAATACCCTGTGTGTTGCTAAAGTTTTATGATCATGTAGTGTATCTAGTATGTCAGTGAAACGTGTACCTGTAAATGAGCATTGTACTTCTTGCACTGTAACTGCCACTTAAAAAACAAGATCCTCTCGATCTAATCTTCATCTCCAACACTTCTATTTTCTGATGGTCATTCCTGCTAAGATACCCATGCCACACCCTCTGCCTGAGGGTCGCATATTTCATAAAATAGCAACGCATTGATATAATACCCATTAAAATAGGGTTAGCTTGTTCATAGCTAATAAGAAAAGCCTTATTAATCCTGCCCTTAGTGCTAGAGGATATTCAAGAAAAGATTCAAGTCAAAAACTAAGGGAGGAATTTCTGAGTCTTTCAAGAAGTTCATCTTAACCTTTGCAATATATCATTTAAAAAATTAATATCATTAGCACAGATTATTTGATTTATTTTTAACCAATACCTTACAGACTCTTTGCTTAATCTATATACTTTATTTATAAATCCATTAAAAAATCAGCAGTGAATTCTTAAGACTTTTCCGATAGCGATGATATTACTTAAATCTAAATACCATCATCAATTAACAATATTTATATTTACCACTAATAGAGGTAAGGATTCTTGTGGTACACTCAACATAGGATACTTGTCTGATTTCATCGATTTCATTTTGCAAATGTTCCACAGACAAATATTTCTTTGTATTTTTTAAAGTTAAACCTATTAAAAAGTATGGGACAAGCTCTCTCCATCCCCTCTGTAATCTAACTACTCCAACGGTACTCCATTAACTATGAATATAACATCCTTATTTATTCTATTTTTTTTAAAACCTATTTACTTGGTTTGTACTGTTAATATACCAGCTCAAAACTACTTGAGAATCCACAGCAATATAATGAATTCAATAAATAAATATTACACTTATGCTAGTCCAAAATATTAGTAAGATTTCAAGGCCAAATACGCCCATCAGCTCCAGGGAAGAATTAATCCTAGCCTATTGGCACGAGCTACCTTGCTTAGCAAATATAAAGGGAGGCTTTATATCATTATCCACTCCATAAGCATACGAACCATAAACACTTCAAACTGTCACAAAAAAAATATAAAGCCATACTGTATTCCCTTCAGAAAGAGCCCCCTCCTAGTATGCAATCTTATCCAATGTCCAGTATGCGCAGTTTAACCACTCTTTCAGCTTCTCTTCAGGCACTCTTCTTCCCAAGCAAATTTGCTGCCACACTGTCTCAATCAACAATTACCCTAACCAAAATAGAAGAGCAAATAATAGGATCGAAAAGTTGGAAATCTCAGACAACAATGACGCTATAGTTAAGCAGACCAATATCTACTTATATTACATAGCATACTAAGTCAGCACCCATTGAAACTAGTATTCCCAATATCTCAATACAACTAAATGCTTACAATGAGTTTTCTTCCTTAATCTACACACGCAAAGCAATCGAGTTTGCATTCCAGAGTCTCAAGATAAAACCCCACTTTCTTCCAATTCGTTTTCTATACATGGATGATATATACCATACTATCTCACTTCTTCTGCATGCTTGTAAATATAAATATCCCACATAGAAGCCTGAGATAATATTATCATACATCGTATCATTTGGATACTTAGAAGCATGATATTTCATTATATTATGCAGTATAAATGGGAAGATGTAAACCCAAATATTAATGTGAGTTACCTATTAGTTCATAGTAGCCGTATTTAAACCATCAAGAAACGTAACTATTACATGTCCACTTCATCTTTTAAACTAATCCAAAAATGCCTTTTTACATCGCTCATCTAACAACAGTACATTCGTTCTAAACACAGATTAGTAGCTTTAAGTGAAATCATGGGTCATTAACACTGTAAGCTGCTCATCAAAGATGGAAAGAGTTATTACTTTTAACGTGAACAATTAAAAACTGTTCTCTATTTAGTGTGTTGATAGAATTGCTCCTAATTATAGGTCTAGGAAGAATTAATATTTATCCAACGATTGTTATTTAAGTATATTAAAAATTTGTATTACTTTTTCGATATTTAGACTATTCATGCATCTTCAAAAAACCCTTATGATATTACTTATTAAAGTTTCTGAGTTATTTATTAAACACTCAATGCCTATATTTAAATATTTAAATTATTACGAACTAATTCTTATTTTGTCTTCCAACAAGCAAGGCTTACAATGATAATGTGCTTTGAACATCATACTCTGATTAAATTAATTAACCTGGACATTTATCATACATGTTCAGATTCTTCGTCTTTCTTGATACCTAAGGATCCAGGGCTAAAAAGATTTTCCAAACCTTGTCATATTCTGAATCCAAAAACTGTCAGGATAAAATTTTGGATCTTCAACACAAATACACTGTGTAATTCAGCCTTCTTTATTACATTCCTAATCAATATTCATGCTTTGCTGATGAATTTGCTTCAAACTTTGAACTGATTATGAAATTACTAACTTTATACTTTTTCTGTTTAACCAAACGATACAATTGTTCCTCTACTTAAAAAATTATAAATATTACCTTTTGAAATTAATTATATTGCCAATATGAAAACAATGACCACTTGCAAAAAGTACAGTCTGAAAGGATGGAACAAGTTCTATAATTCTATACCAATTAAAACATCTACTCGAATATGACTATTTACATCTGTACTCACTTAAAAATTACTATCTCAAAATTTAAAACCATTAAGTTCAATGGAAGTAACTAGTTTTGACACTTTACTTTATACATTTAGTATTTAATCCTCATCTATTAGAAAAGGAATGAATAACTATTTTTTTAATAAACTCATGCTCCACAAATGTTTGATAAACCTTAATTTTAGAACCAATGAAAGTTTGAACTTCATATTCCATTATAGGAAGACTATTTATATTAGTATTAGCTTCATTCAGCAGCTCTTCTCTAAATATAAGATCTCTGACGCTGTATCGATTAAACCATCTCAAAGCCTTTTCTTACATTGAAAACCATTTAAAGAATGGAGGCGGGGAATATATTTTCATCTCTATAACTTGATTGATATATTTGATTGTGTCGTTTTATTTACCACCTCACTATTATTAACATTACACATTTAGTATGTATTATCTACTCCACATTACACGAAACCTCCTTTTATTCAATTATACCAAAACATTGTTGTGTATGATTGCAGCACAGTTCCCATAACCCCAACTCTTTTACTCTATTAATTCTGCTTTCAAAATTGTTATACACAGACAAAGTCCTAAAGAATGAGGCCCAGAACATAATTTACAATTTTTTCAACCTCTTTACTTTACTCGATGTTTTGAAAAATTTGCAAAGAATGTGGTCACTGTAGGCATTATTTAGATGTTTTCTTGTTAGGTGTATTATATAAAAAATATTATATACTTCCACAATTTCTCTTTCTATTTGCTTATTATATTTTATCTATAGCGAATAAGTATTTATTTTAGATATAAACTATCTTTATAACAAGTATTTTATTATTAGTTTAGCGAATAATTTTTGTTACACGTGATCCATTTCATAAATTTCGATAAAATCACAATCTTTCACGAATTGGTGACTCTCTCTAATCAAAACGTACTATTTATTGGTCATGTAATCAAAGTTAAAAACAAAATGTAAAGGACTATAGAGGGTAAATTCTTCAATCTTTCTTTTCAAAATTTTTCACTATCAACCTATCTCTATCTCTTACCTTCTCACCAATCAAATTAACCCTAACTAAGATTTTAAGTATAGAATACTAAAACCAAAAGGCAGAGTATCTATGGACTATCAAGATACTTCCAAGGAAAAACTTTGAAAACAAACAAATCAGATAAGTATTTAGATTCACAATGTGACTTATAATCACTTTTTTAAAACACTTAATCTTCAAAGATTTTTTTGTAATTAATTTAATCTGCATTTAGATAAATTCGTCAATGATTAATCACATGGGGATCTTAACGAACGATTTGTGCAAGATTCTTGATAAACTCTGCTATCAATTGGCAAAATTACAATCAAGCAAGCATTATTGTTAAGGCTATGTTAGGCAAATCATTTTTAATAAGTTTATTTGAAGTGAAAATAGAGACAGAAACCACATGCCTATCAGACTAGCATTTGTGTTTTTTGTCCTAAGTTAGTAGCATAGGTATTATTCAAAATTTTGAGGGAGATTAAGTAAGCAATCTCAATTGCCTAACCATTCCTTACAGTATTCACTAAAAAATTTCAAAGGCTCAACTCTAGCCTAGGCTATGTCTATTTTCAACCTCAAAAATGTTTTTTGTTGGGGTGTGTACTTCTCTAAACCCTTTACAAAATTCAAATAAAATTGTAATTTAAGCCATATCTCAATTTTCCTCAAAAAATTCAATCTCAAAGTTAGGTTTTATTAAAATTTTCTCTTCAACTTCAAATTTTGTTTTGTTCTAATAATCTTTCATAATTAATTCAAATAATTTAGCCTTGTGGTAGGCTATCTTTCATTATTCCATCTTTCTTCGTCCTTGGGTAATTCCAGCCAAATTTCGCTAAAATCTCCCAGAATACAACCCTCTAAGATCACAACAAATCAAGCCCATGGTCAAACATTCATTCTCAAAGGCACAAGTCAATATTTACTCCAAAAAGGAAATAGCTAAAAAATAATAAAGATAAAGATGCATTTTATGATTTTGTAGCAAAATTTCAAACCTGTAAAAATATTAAAACAAAACACAGTATATAAAATTGACACTATACATAATACTCTCACCTGAGCTTATAATAAGAGTTAGTCAATTCAGTACCAAATGCTCGATTAAATCAAAATTAAGTGAATTAAACAAAGGATCAAATTCCTACCCCTCCAAAAACTTGCTCTCTTCAGTAATCTGTCTAGAGCTATAGATTTGTATTCTTGATGGCAATTAAACTATAAGTTGTCTATAACCTTCATTCAAAAAATTTAAGGCTCCTAAATTTAACAAAAAAAAATTAAGTGAATCCATTAACCATGCAAAATAAATAAAGAATCTTACCCCAATCAGAATCTTTCATATGAAATAATGTAAATAAAGCTCTGAACGTCTAATAAATATTTTTAAGGATAAAATTCTCATTGATAAATTATAAAATTAATCTTTAAAACCAGTATTTACAACATTAATGCGACTAGTATTAAATGATATCAGAAACATAAATACATGAAACTGAGATATAACCTCAAATACTGAAGTAGCTACTGATAGTAGTACTAGCCACATGTTTATCAATGGCCTAATGTTAGCAAAAAAATTACTCGACAAGTGGAAACCAATTTACCCGATTTAAATCAAAATTTATCATAATGAATATCAAAATATTAAAAATTAAAAGGTTAATTAAAGTCAAATTTCAATAAAGGAAACTTACATAATACCTATTCAAATTAAAAATTAAATTCTGGAAGATATTTTCATTAAATTTATATTTAGAAAAATGAAGGCAATGATCCTTAAAATCTAGTAAATAGCCTATCCAATCTCCTTGCGAATTTCAAATTCATATATGAATTGGTTGTAAATAAGCTCTCTGTAAAATCAAATGATAAATCAATACTTCAAAATCATAATTGTTCTCCGTCTCCTGAATGTGAAATGTGATGTCATCAAACCATATTCTGAAGAATTAAAGCGTAATGAAATAAATCTAGCCCCAAATGTTCAATAAACATGGCACATCGACTTCTGATTGAGGGGCACTTTCTTTTAGATGCCATGCAAGAAAATAGTCATAATACGAGCCTGTTAAGCAAGTAAAAGTTCCAACCTCAAAAACTGTATGTCTTAGCTTAGCCAGCACATACAATCTAATTTTGCATCAATTACATCAAGGATTTAGCGTAAAGTTCGTCAGCGATGCCTAGTCGACTGTGGTCACAGAGGTCCTACCCTTTCAACAAGGATGCGGACAAACTCAGAATGGAAAATCCATCAAACTCGACCATAGATTATTAAGCTGATGAGTGTAGCACATTCATTGTAAAAGTTATCTCATCTTTTCATATCTTTTACCCATCCTCTTTTCTTCCAAAATCTAATAATTCTCTCTCTCTAAGTTCGCTAGCAGGCTAATTAAAAAATAAAATCTACAAATGCGAGCTTATAAAGAGTCAAACTCATTTTACATGGATCCTGAAATAATCAGGCATTATCAAGAATATTCCCTCACAGAATATAAATGTATGATATTGCTTTATAGTAAGAGTTTCTATATCATTATAACATTATATACAGAAAATCAAATCAAGAGGTTTAACCACCATCAGTGTTCAATCAATTCAAATCAAAAATCACATTATGTCAAAATGCAAACAATTGCATTTAACCAACTTTATTAATCAGTCTTAAAACCCGTGTACTTCTTATTTATCCTAAGGCCAACATACTAAATAATTACTAGGTAACAAGGATTAAACATTCAGAAATTAAGATCCATAGTATAGAAGTAGAAAATAATAAACGAAATATTTGAACAGATTGAAATTCAAAGTGGTATAGATAAAGACGGAAAGATGTACAAGATTCCATTGATAATAAACTTCTTTTTCATCAAACTATAATTCTCTTGCATCTAATATTATAAATTGGGGAATAAATGTTAAACTCCTATGATGATGTCTTCACAAATTATATTTATCAATCAATCTCCCGAGGGATATAAAATATTTTCCTCACAGACTTATCAAACTAGATAACAATGATCAAAAGTCAGCCTTAACTTTTAAAACTAATCTAACACTCTAAATAGCACCTATACCGACAATCTATCTCCTTGTGGTCATATCCGTTTTCAACAAATCATTTATGTAGCGATATGAAACAAGCCCTTCCTTCAGATAGTTAAATCATCGAAACCGCAATCGCTTCTTTTTGAAACGAATCAATAAATTGCTATCAACTCAACCGTTTTTTTTTTCCATCCACCTTCATCCTTCTCTCTCTTTT
>JABUQX010128833.1:35000-37065 GCA_015478945.1 Trachelipus rathkii | reverse complement strand
TAAATGTTTCCCTTTTCTATTCAACCATATACATTTATATTTCATATTACTCGTTTTCTAAACTTCGGACATGGACTTAAACAAATATATTTTTATGTTGTAATATTTAAGAAATTTAGAGGTATTCCATTTTCTACACTATTAATATTTTTTTCTTTTCAAAGAGACTTTTTTTTTTCTTTTTAAACATTAACTATAATATTTCGAGTACACCATCTTCTTTTAACCTGAAACATTTTATATGTTCTCATTTTCGTCTGTAAACTTAAACTATTATATTTTCATTTTGTTTTAAAGTTTTTACTGATTTTTTTAGTAAAAAATATCAATTAATCAATAGATCAATGAATCATACGCTAATCATTCACATATACCATCCCTTCCCGAATAACCGTGATCCATTGATTAAGTGATTAACGTCATGATTAAAAGATTAAAGTCCTAAATAAACTTAATCATTTATAAACATTGCATAAAAATTGGTAAAAACATTTTATGTTTACACCAATTTTTATTCTTGTTTGTTAAAAATATCGACTATAAAAGATTAAAGGCATATTTAAGTGTCAATGAGATACAAACATTACAAAAAAAAAAGGTTCTTTTGTATGATTACTACATAAATTTTAGTCTTTTAATGTTTTTAACGTATCTAACATACCTTACGTACGCATAATTCGCTAACATTGACAAAAATTCAAGGCCTGATAGCTAACATCATCTTACAAAACTTAAACTATTTCCACTTTTCCAACATTGCTCCACCAAATTCAGTGTTTTTTACATATCATGTAATATTTAACAACACTAGCAAAAATTTAACATAACCTAACATAACTATAACACTAGCTACCAAAGTTATTTCATAAGTTTTACTTTATAAAGAAAGCGACGTTGCCAAATCATCGATACAACCGCTATCACCAAGAATTCCAATAAGATTAAAATAAAAACGCTCTGCACGAAAACAAGGATGTTCATTATATATCCAAATATCATACCAAGACCCTATCTAACCTAATAACGTGACTTAGCAGTTTGTAACTAACATATAATTCTATGAATAATTACCAATGTCTCTCAAGTACCTAGCTAAATCATTACTGTTAACATAACAATTAAATTTCCAAACGTAAACAAAGGTTAACTTAACATGTAGACTTTTAGTCGATTATTACCTTACCAAGACTGAACATACCAGCATATCTAAACATTTACCAAATGTGCTATAAACGCTACCCCACAGATACCAGATTTTGAAACTATATAAAATTGCCTAAACATGTTGGAACTATTTCAACCTATCCAAGTTTCTCAAACCTATCCAGTCATCACACAGCAAACTCAACCTATCACTGTTTTTCCATCATATCATCAGCATTTAAAAAACAGTTGTTATCTAAACAATTTACCCTTAATAAAGTATTCCTACCTATCCAAATATACAAGCATCTTTGAACTATGAAAATGAGCAATTTCCTGCATCAAAGTGTCCACGCATATCAAATATAAATCATTTTGAACTACGAAATTAACGTTGACATTAAACAAAATGCTCTATCGATCTAACATTAGTCAGCAAAAACGTTTAACCTATGCACCGTTTCTATTCACATCATAACCGAGTTAACGCAAGAATATCTAACAAAACTTATAATTTTCTAACAAGCCTGTATAACCTAACAGATCTAAACACCCTTAACTACGAATAAAATGCCTAAATTACCAATGTGTCCAACCTATCAAAGACACGATATTTCACAGTTACATTTTTCATGTACGTTAAATAATAAAATTTAACGTTAAGTAAAGTTAGTACCCATGTCAAAAAAAGTAACATTAACTCTGAATTTTCAGTTTCCTTCAAAAATTATTCCCATACACCTTTTAAAACTAGCCGGCTTAACAAACTAGGATATTCGAACTTACTAACACAGGCCATGTTTACTTAAAGCATATATTTCGTACAATCACGCCAACTTTAGTTACATAAAACTGTGTTATTCCCTTTCGAAGAAGGCTTGCATACCCACCTAACACTCTATCATACCTAGCAATACTAACG
>JABUQX010128833.1:12500-30000 GCA_015478945.1 Trachelipus rathkii | reverse complement strand
TCGAACGAGTCGGATTCGGAGACGGAGACGGAGCTCGGAGTTGGGTTCGGTTTCGGATTCCAGGGACCCCGCCGGAGGGGGGTCGGTCCCTTCCTGAAAAAAAGAAGAAGAAGAAATGCATGGAAGGCAAAACAGAGGAGAAGAAGAAGAAGAAGTAAAGGAAAGGAAGAAGGAAGGAGGTGAGGAGTTGCGATCGAGTTTTCGGAGTCCTGGCGACCCCACCGGAGGGGGGTTCCCTTCCTGAAAAAGAAGAAGAAGAAAATGCAGGAATGCAAAACAGAGGAAGAAGTAAGAAGGAGAAGAAAGAAGAAGGAGAGGAAGGAGGAGGGAAAGGAGAATGAGGAAGGAAGGAGGAAGAAGAAGAATGAGGAAGGAGGAAGGATTCAGAATCGGTATGGCACCGGTGCTGGGAGCCGGTTGCGGTGCCGAAGTTAATAAACAGTCGTTATAACAACAATGTGTGTCCTAATATGTGTGTATCGAGGTCCGTAGAGTTCGAATATTAGGGTTATAAGTCCATATAGGATGTCTAGGATCCCCCATTAGGGGGATCCCGACTGAAAAAAGAGCACAGAGTGCAAAAAAACAAAGGGGAAGAAGAAGGATGAAAGATGAATAAGAGGGAAAGAATGAAGAAGGAGGTCTGACTCACAAGGAGTAGAATGTGGACAGATTCACCGGTGTTGCTCGGTGCGTGCCGAGTTCATAATATTTGTGTAATGATGCAATGTTGGTGTCTTTTATGTTATTGGTTCTGTAGATTTCGAAAATAATGGTTCAGAACCATCAAGAAATAAAAAATAAATAAATAAATAAATAAAATTTCTTATATGTGTTATCGAGGTCGTAGAGTTCGAATATTAGGGTTATCCATATAGGATGTCTAGGATCCCCCATTAAGGGGGTCCGACTGAAAAAAGAGCACAGAGTTGCAAAAAACAAAGGAGGAAGAAAGAAGGATGAAAGATGAATAAGGAGGGAAAGAATGAAGAAGGAGTCTGACTCAGAGGAGTAGAATGCTGGACAGATGCACCGGTGGTTGGCTCGGGTGCTGTGCCGATATTAAATATTGTGTAACTGATGCAATTGGGTTCTTATATATTGTTATTGGGTCTGTCTAGATTTCGAAAATAATGTTTTCAGAACCATCAGAAGGATAAAAAATTAAATAAATAAATAAATAAAATTTCTTATTCTTTTTATTTTTAAACTTTAAAATTTACGTTTTACATACCCTAAAGCAGTAAATCACTAAATCAAACCACCATCCAGCCCCCTCCTGCCACCCTCCTGACCATCTGTGATCTATTGAACTATTGAACAAGGTTCACATATCGTAGTCTCATTTTCAATAACATAACATAAAAATTCAAATTCTTTTACAAACATCACCAATATATGCCTGACGTAACAAAAGTTTTCAAATTAATAAAAGCTTACTTAGCAATCATCTGAACTAGTGAATATAACCCACACATAACCTAACCTACTAAACTATGAATAAATGGTAACATTAACAAAGGACCACACTTAACAACAGTAAAGTAAACTAACATAACATCCAAAAACGTAACTTTTTCACACTTTGTCAAGCATGTCTCTAACATAACAATTAATTTTACATTAACATGGTAATATGTTAACAAAAATTTACCAGTTAACCGTGTGAATTATATACAAGACCAATAGAGTATAACTCTTACGTAACAAATTTTCATATTAATAAAGTCAACATAACATTATCAGAACTAAGAATATAATGTACAAAGGCAAACCATGCCCATCTTAAGCAAGAATAAACTGCTAACATTAACAAAGATTCACATACAACCTACAGCACTAATCCATTTAATGCATATCTCTGTAGAGAAACTTAAAAAGTCCACGGAAGAAGTTTTCATCAATAACCTTTACTTCATATAGGTTATTGTTGAAAACTTCTTCCATGAACCAAGAGATCTTGAAACATCATTCGATTCGAGATGCTTGCTAATGAAGTCATTGATGCTATATTCCAACCCTCATACGAATCCTATCATAGTCTAATACATCCGTATGAGGGTTGGAATCAATTTCACTTTTGACGAAATTGATTCCAATCCTCATACGGTTTGTAACAGAATATGATAGGATCCGTATGAGGGTTTGAATCAATTTCACTTTTGGTGATGATCAGTCACCTGAATGGAAATACTATGTAAAGGTCCTCGTAAAGAGGACATTCGTAGGAGCAGAATGAGAGGTCATCATACCAACACAGCGAAAAATGTCTTACTGACGAAATTCGGATGTATAAACAGCTCTAAAAGGTAACGAGATTCTTTCTTTCAATCAATCAGAAGAAAGTAAACAAGAAATTGACGTACGAACGAGCCATATCAAGTTCAAAAGGTTAAATATTCTCGTTAACAAACAACAACAACAACAACAACAAACAACAACAACAAACACATAACGAAGTCCAAAAATAAGTTCTTTATATACCAACCACTATGAATAAGCATAGACATTAGCCAAATTTCTAGGGCAAACCTAACATTACCCAAAAAAACTTAAACCTAGGCTCACGTTTCTAAAACATCATCGTGCGTCGGTTAACACAGTAATATCTTACAAAAAACTCTATCATTTCTCTAACAAAATGCGGTTGTTATTTTCACATTGTTCATAGTAAATATTTAAACATAACGTAACCGAACTTACCGAATAAAAACATTTTCATTAATTCAAGAGTATCTTAAAGCAACACAAACCTTCCGAGAGAAAACCCAGGGGGACGTGGCTCCTTGTAACACCTAACGCTTTCATGAGGTAACATGAATATTTTTATCCTTACCCTATTTTAGGCCCCGCCCCCCTTTCAGAAAAAAATATCATTTCAAAACTGTTAGATTAAGCAACAGCGCATCATACAGAGGCGATTGATAGCACTTGTAAGCACTGTAAGCACTGTAAGCACTACTTTGAGATCACTCCAGAGAGATGCAAAACCCATCTCGGGGTACCCTGAAGAGGGTGTAAGCGGTAAGGGCACAGCCCTTGGGGCTGAGCCCTTATGTAACAGGTAAAGACGTATTACTAACAAAAAATCCCTAACAAAGTGATCAATCTATCAAAAATACCAGCATCACCTCATGACATTAAACACCATCTTCATCAAAGTGAATCCACTGCGTTTTGAGTATATAACATCATTTTGAACAATGAATAAACATAGACATTAGCAAATTTCTAGGGAACCTAACATTACCCAACAAAAACTTAATCTAGGCTCACGTTCTAAACACATCATCGCGGTTACACCAGTAAAGCTTACAAAAAATCATCATTTTCTCTAACAAAATCAGTGTTATTTTCACATTGTCATAGTAATATTTAACATTACGTACCTAACTTACGAATAAACAGTTTTCATTAATCAAGAGTATTTAAAGCAACACATAACCTTCCGAGAGAAAACCCAGGGGGATGTGCTCCTTGTAACACCTAACGCTTTCATGAGGTAACATGAAATATTTTTATCCTTACCCTATTTTAGACCCCGCCCCTTTCAGAAAATATTTCAAACTGTTAGATTAAGCAAACAGCGCATCATACAGAGGCAATTTGATAGCACTGTAAGTACTTGGAGATCACCCCAAAGAGATGCACGAAGACCCATCTCTGGGGTACGCCTAAAGAGGTGTAAGCGGTAAAGGGCACAGCCCTTGGGCTGAGCCCTATGTAACAGGTACAAGACGTACTTATCTAAACAAAAATCCCTAAAACAAATTGAAGCAATCTATTCAAAGATACCAGCATTCTCGAACCTATGAATTGACACTTCTTCATCAAATGTCACACGTCTCTAGCATAACATCATTTGAACTATGAATAAACGTAAACATTAGCAAAATTCTCGGCCAAACCTGACATTACTCAACAAAAACTTAACCTAGGCTCATGTTTCTATCACATCATCGTCAGGTAACACAATAATATCTTACAAAACGCATCATTTCTCTACCAAATCAGTGTTAATTTCACCCTGTCATAGTAAGTAATATTAAACATAACGTACCTAACTACGAATAAACAGGTTTCATAACCAAGAGATCTAAAGCAACACAACCACCTCGAGAGAAAAAAACCAGGAGGGGAGGCGCCCACTGAAAGGGTTGAATCTTTTAGAGGGGGGATTGACCCCGGAAGGGGTGTAAAGGCGGGCTCTGGGCACAGCCCGAAGGGCTGAGGCCTTACCCCTCCTTCGGAGGGGTAATGCCCGCTTACAACCCTTCGGGGTGATCCCCCCTCTCAAGAATTCAAACCCTTTTCAGGGCGCATCCCTTCCTGGGTTTCTCTCGGGAGTTGGTGTGTTGCTTAGATACTCTTAGTAATGGAAAACCTGTTTATTCGTGAAGTTAGTGACGTTAGGTTAAATTATACTATTACAGGGAAATTATCATCTGATTTGGTACTGAAATGATGCGGTTTTGTAAGATATTATTGTGTTACCTGACGATGATGTGTTAAAAGCATGAGCCTAGGTAAGTTTTTGTTGAGTAAGTCAGGTTGGCCGAGGAAATTTTGCTAATTGTTTACGTTTATTCATAGTGTTCAAAAGATGTTAATACTAAAGAGACGTGTGACACTTGTGATGAAGACAGGGTCAATTCATAGGTCGAGATTGCTGGTATATCTTTGATAGATTGCCTCACTTTGTTTAAGGGATTTTGTTAGATAATACGTCTTTACCTGTTACATAAGGGCTCAGCCCAAAGGGCTGTGTGCCCCTACCGCTTACACCCTCTTCAGGGGTACCCCAAGATGGGTCTTCGTGCATCTCTCCAGGGTGATCTCAAAGTAGTACTTACAGTGCTATCAAATCGCCTCTGTATGATGCCTGTTGCTTAAATTCTAAAAGTTGAATGATATTTTCTGACAAGGCGGGGCGGGTCTAAATAGGTTATAGGATAAAAATATTTCATTTACCTCATGAAATGCGTTAGGTATTAACAGGGAGCACATCCCCCCTTGGGTTTTCTCTCGGAAGGTTATGTGTTGCTTTAATTACCTTGATTAGATGAAAAAACTGGTTTATTCGTAAAGTTAGTACGTGCTATGTTAATATACTATGACAATGTGAAAATAACACTAATTTTGTTAGAGAAATGATGATTTTTGTAAGATATTACTGTGTTAACCGACGATGATGTGTTAGAAACGTGAGCCTAGATTAAGTTTTTGTTGGGTTAGGTTTGCCCTAGAATTTTGCTAATGTCTATGTTTATTCATAGTTCAAATGATGTTATACTCAAAACGAGTGACACTTTGATGAAGATGGTGTTAATTCATAGGTCGAGGTGCTGGTATCTTTGATAGATTGATCACTTTGTTAAGGGATTTTGTTAGATAATACGTCTTTACCTGTTACATAAGGGCTCAGCTCAAAGGGCTGTGCCCTTACCGCTTACACCCTCTTCAGGGTACCCCGAGATGGGTCTTCGTGCATCTCTCTGGAGTGATCTCAAAGTAGTGCTTACAGTGCTTACAGTGCTTACAGTGCTATCAAATCGCCTCTGTATGATGCGCTGTTGCTTAATCTAACAGTTTTGAAATGATATTTTCTGAAAGGGGGGCGGGTCTAAAATAGGGTAAGGATAAAAAAATATTCATGTTTACGCTCATGAAAGCGCTTAGGGTTACAAGGAGCAGTCCCCCGGGTTTCTCTCGGAGGTATGTGTTGCTTTAGGATACTCTTGATTAATGAAAACTGTTTATTCGTAAGTTAGTACGTTATGTTAATTATTACTATGACAATGTGAAAAATAACAACCGATTTGTTAGAGAAAGATTGAGTTTTTTGTAAGATCATTACTGTGTCTAACCGACGATGATAGTGTTAGAAAACGTGAGCCTAGATTAAGTTTTTGTTGGGTAATGTTAGGTTTTGCCCTAGAATTTTTGCTAATGTCTATGCTTATTCATGGGTTGGTATATAAAGAACTTATTTTTGGACTGTTATTGTTGTTGTTGTTGTTGTTGTTGTTGTTGTTGTTGTTGTTGTCTAACGAGAATATATACCCCTTTTGAACTGATGTGGTTCGTTCGTGCATTGTATTCTTGTTTACTTTCTTCTGATTGATTGAAAGAAAGAATCTCGTTACCTTTTAGAGCTGTTTATACATCCGAATTTCGTCAGTAAGACATTTTTCGCTGTGTTGGTATGATGACCTCTCATTCTGCTCCTACGAATGTCCTCTTTACGAGGACCTTTACATAGTATTTCCATTCAGGTGACTGATCATCACCAAAAGTGAAATTGATTCAAACCCTCATACGGATCCTATCATATTCTGTTACAAACCGTATGAGGATTGGAATCAATTTCGTCAAAAGTGAAATTGATTCCAACCCTCATACGGATGTATTAGACTATGATAGGATTCGTATGAGGGTTGGAATATAGCATCAATGACTTCATTAGCAAGCATTTCGAATGATGTTTCAAGATCTCTTGGTTCATGGAAGAAGTTTTCAACAATAACCTATATGAAGTAAAGGTTATTGATGAAAACTTCTTCCGTGGACTTTTTAAGTTTCTCTACAGAGATATGCATTAAATGGATTAGTGCTGTAGGTTGTATGTGAATCTTTGTTAATGTTAGCAGTTTATTCTTGCTTGAAGAATTGGGATTGGTTTGCCTTGTACATTATAGTTCATTATTTTCTGCTGATAATTTATGTACTTATAATATGAAAACTTTGTTACGGTTAGAGTATACTCATTGGTCTGTTATGAAAATTACACACGGTTATGTAATTTTTGTTACATATTACCATGTTAATGTAAAATAACATGTTAATGTTAGAGACAGGCCTTGACCAGAGTGTGAATAAGTTACCGTTTTTGGATGTTATGTTTAGTTACTTACTGGTTTAAGTTGGTCCTTTGTTAATCGTTAACCATTTATCTTGTTAAGATGGGCTAAGCTTTCTCGTTGTGGGTTATATTCATGTCAGATGATGCTAAGTAAGCTTATTAATTGTAAAACTTTGTTACGCAGCATTATATGGTTTGAGTTGATAACAAGAATTTGATTTAGTTAGGTTTATTTAAAATGATACGTCGAAATGTGGACCTTAATCAAATAGACAATATCACAGATGGTCAGAGGGGGCATGAGGGGGGCTGGATTGGTGGTTTGATTAGTTTATTTTACTGCTTTTAGGGTATGTTGAAAAGTAAATTTGTAAGTTTTAAACATAAAAAAGAATAATAAATTTTATTTATTTATTTATTTATTTTTTATTTCTTGATGGTCCTGAAACCATTATTTTCGAAATCTACAGACCAATAACATATATAAAGACCCAACATTGTATCATTACACCAATATTTAATAACTCGGCACCGCACCGGAGCCAACACCGGTGCATCTGTCACACTCCTACTCCTCTAAGTCAGACTCCTTCTCATTCTTCCTCCTTATCATCTTCATCCTTCTTTCTTCCTCCTTTGTTTTTTGCACTCTGCTCTTTTTTCAGTCGGGATCCCCCTAATGGGGGATCCTAGACATCCTATACGGACTTATAACCCTAATATTCGAACTCTACAGACCCGATAACACATATAAGGGACAACCAAACATTGTTGTTATACGAATGATGTTTAATAACTCGGTACCGCACCGGCTCCAGCACCAGTGCCAGTACCGACTCTGAAACCTTCTTCTTATTCCTTCTTCTTCATCCTTCCTCCTTCCTTCCTCATTCTTCCTTTCCTCCTCCTTTCTTCACTTTCTTTTTCTTCTTCCTTCTTCTTCTGCTTTGCATCATGCATTTTCTTCTTCTTCTTTTTCAGGAAGGGAAACCCCCTCGTTGGGGTCCCAGGAACTCCCGAAACCGAATCCAACTCCTTCCTCCTTCCTCCTCCTTCCTTCTTCCTTCCTCCTTCTTCCTTTCTTCTTCTTCTTCCTCCTCTGTTTTGCATTCCATGCATTTCTTCTTCTTCTTTTTTCAGGAAGGGACCCTCCTCCGGCGGGGTCCCTGGACTCCGAAACCGAACCCAACTCCGACTCCGTCTCCGAATCCAACTCCGACTCCGACTCCGACTCCGACTCCGTCTCCGCCTTCTTCAACCTTTCTCCGAGTTTCAGTCTTCTACGATCATTTTAATTTTTTGTGGGGCGCATCCCCCCTTCCAGGGGAGGATGCAGAGGGACGTAATCTCGTTTCCGACGAGATTACGGCATCATATAGCTCACATCCAAATTCATTCCGAAATGGCTTAAGTAACGTGGTTTTCAGGACGTATTTGACCTTGGCGCTAAGGGGGCAACACCCCCTTAGGGGTGACCTACGGTCACCAAAACTCCGCCTGTGGTCCACCTGCTCGATTAGTTATCGTTAAGCCTAATCTTTACTCACCCAATACACACACACAAAGGCGTAGCGTTATATTTCACCTTTCGCTCTCGGGGGCGACCCCCCTCTATATACATCCTAACAGACTTGAAATTTACACGGATTCGTCCTTATCCCATAAATAGATTATATTCCAAGTTTCAGACCTATAGCTCTATTCCTTCATATAGAAAAGGCTGGTCTCGGTCAAACTGTCGCATCACTACAGCGATTAATCCGAATGCTAATTATAGTAATTATTTTCTTTCGTTTTATGTTTTTCCCATGATTAAATGCCAACCAGACACTTAAGAAAGGACGATTTAAAAACGATTTATAGAGGTAACGATCACGAATAAATCGAGGGAACCGTCAAAAATGATCTGATCGATCATTTAAAACTCTAGAACCAAAAGCCCCTTATTGAGGGCTGCCGCCCCACTTCTGGGGCCAAAACCTCTGAAAACGGAAACCTCGGAAGTCGGTCTTCCAGACCTTAATTTCGGTCTCCCGACCTTGAAAACCCTAACCTTGACACGTCAAACTTGAAAAACCAAATTTTTGCAAAATGTTGCTTGCAACATTTGCAACATGCTTGCAAATTCTGCGCCGTGACCTTGGCCGTCCAGTGTCCACCCACTACTATATATATATATATACATATATATAATATATATAATATATATATATATAATAATATTATATAATATAATATATATATATATTATATATATATATTTATATTTTTTTTTTTTTTTTTATAGTGTCACCACCCACTCACGGGCAGAGCCCTATTCAGGGAGGGGGTGTTACACGCCAAAATTACATCCGCTAGCGCCAAATTACGCAGAAGAGCACAGACGCAGGCTTTAAAGGAGGGAGATTAAATCAGCAGGAAACACAGAAGATGGAAGAGAGTTCCACAGGACAGAGGTGGTGGCAGGAAAGGAAGCACCGCAGCGAACTAACCTGGAGTTCCAATATCTAACACAGAACTCGTGAAGCAACACAGCACCCTTGTGCCACGAGGCGACGTAAAGTGTGGTACGCGAAGTGGAATTTCCCTCGAACACCTCCGCACGATACCGTATAAGAAAAGAGATAAAGCACAACATCGCGCCGCAAAGATGAGGGTCAAGTGAAGTCGAAAGTACAGAACAGTTTATTAAGCCTTTTGGCTTTGGACTCGACCCTGTCCAAAACCGGGTGAAACCAGAGCCCCCAGATATTAGAGCATACTCCAAACAAGGGCGGATGAGACCCTTGTAAGCTGGAGTAACTGAGAAGAGGAAAAATGTCTCGCAGTCTGCAAACAAAAATCCCAGTTTTCTTTTGATGCCCGCCCTACAAACCGTTGTGATGTGAGGTTCCAAGACATTTTTTTGTTTATTTTAGGCCAAGGATGTATATTGTCACAGGAGAGACGAGAGAACCGTCGAAAGAATAGGAAAGTTAGAAGGTGTTTTAGAGAGGGAGATTTGTTAGAAGTTAAGTTTTTAAAGAATTAAATTTCAAAAGGTTGAGACAACCCCAATCGGAAATTCTATCCAGATCAGCGAGAATAAGAAATCGGAAAGATTTAAGACGAGAGGCAAATCTAGAAGTAAAAGAGGAGCAGAATTGAAATGAGTTGAAGAGTTAAGGGTCGATCATCGGCATTAGAGTGGATAGAGTTAGATGTGCAGGTGAGAAGATTCATTAATGAAAAGTAGGATAAAGGTAGGAGATAAGACAGAACCCTGAGGAAACACCACTATTGACAGAAAAAGAAGAAGAAGTGCTCCACAACCACAGCCGATATTGAGTGAAAGAAAAGCTAGACATAAGTAAGCAAGAGAAGGAGAACCCAAAGGAGGGAGCTTGGAGAGCAGTGACGCGTGCCAAACCCGGTCAAATTCCTTTGGATATGTCAAGCGCCACCCACGCAAGGCTCCCCGTAGTTCCTAAGAGCGGAAAACCATAAAATCGGTTAAATAGGAAAGTAGATCGCCAGTAGAACTTGAACGCCGAAAGCCATACTGGCGCGCTCGGAAAGAAGAGAATGAGATTCCAGATGTTCTAAAGAAGGAGGAGGTGAGAAGGGCTCAAAGATCTTTTAGATTAGAAACAAGTGAGGAGTATAGGGCGAGAGTTTAGAAAGGATCAGAGCGGCTTTCCTTTTTTTCGGAGGTTGGACATTGCGTGCTTCCAACACTGAGGGAAAGTGCTAGTATTGGACAATAGAGGAAATATAGTTTGAACGAGGGGCGGGTCAGACGTAAGCCACACTCTTCAAAACCGGAGAATGCCATCCGCGGCCACCCGCCTTCCTAACGTTTATAGATCTCAGGAGCCCATGCACCGATCAAATGTAATCACAGGGACAAAGACATAGACACCTGAGAGGAGAAGAAAGAGGAGGAGAGGAATCCCAGAATCGTCCAGGGTTGAGTTAGAGGGAAAAGCAAGGGACCGAAGAGATTGGCCTTTTTCAGTTGGAGAGTTAGCGACGGAGCCATCAGAATCGAATAAGAGGAGGAAAGGCAGATTTACAGAAGTATTAGAGATGTTTTTGGCAAGAGCCAGAAAGATTTATCAGTAGGCAGAAACCAAGGAGGTTAGCGCACTTTCGTTTTGATGAAACCGGCTTTGCTCGTCGAAGAGTATCCCTGCAAACGATTTCTAGCTGAATTGAAAATTAGCGAGAGTGAGATAGAAGAACGAGAATTTTTCCATTCCCGATACGCGCTGTCTCTAGCTGAATGCGCCACGAGACAAGCACGGATCGAACCATGGATTATCAGGAGAGAAAGATTTAGTCGAAGAAGGAACGAACCTGCTCATCCCATCAACGATTACAGCTCCCACCTTATTCCGGCCAGAAGTCCGAAGGTCCGTCACCAGAGAACAAAGCAGGTCGTTCCAATTATATTAGCGTAGAAAGCAACGCAAGGGCCCCCCAATCGCGGCCCGATCAAAGTGACCAGAAAAAAGCGAGTAGGCAGGATGAAGCTGTTCGAGATACAGGAATTCCGGATTAACAGAGATATCAGTTTGTGGTCAAAGTTATCCATAGGAGGGTAAATAGTGTTTGGTAATTGTGAATGGCTAGTTGTGTAACAAAGTCCAAAGAATTCAAGAATGGTTAGGACGATCCCCGGAATGGTGTGGGTTTCTTTAATTAGTTGATCCAAGATCGTTGAGAATGCTGAATGATTCGGCCCCCTCCCCACCTAAATCCGTATGAGAGGACCCCAACCATTCAGTGTTGGTACATTGAAATCCCTAAAACAGAGAACCTCAGTATTTGGGTGATAAAACTGGAATCTCGTAAGAAGTATTAAGCATGCTCAAAAAAGAAATGAAAAAACTATTTCTATTTAGGAGAACAGTAGCCAGAAGCACAAGATATTGTAGTAGAAGGAAGAAAGATTTGAGCCACAGAAACAGGTCGAAGTTAGGGAGGATTCGCAGATTCAGCGAGACGTGATTACAGGAGTATTAATGTTTACATAGGCACACCACTCCACCCTTCAGACGGAAATATGAAATAGTAAGTTATAGTTGGATACATTAAAAAAGTTAGAGAATAAATTCTTAGCCATCTGAGTCCAGACAAGAGCAAAAGGTTAGGGCTAGAGTTAGAGAGGTGATATTCCACAGCAGGCACAGTTAGACTTTAAGCCACGGATGTTGGTGAAGTCAATAGAAAGCCCGCGCCCCATACAAACCGGCGCACCTCTCTCTCTCTCTCTCTCTCTCTCTCTTCTCTCTCTTCTCTCTCTCTCTCTCTCTCTTCTCTCTCTCTCTCTCTCACTCTCCCTCTCTCTCACACTCTCTTCTCTCATCTCACACACACACCACTCTCTTCACACACACACAAACAAGAATAGACAAAAGCGGACTAAAACAAAAGGAGGAGTCGGGATAAAAATTTAACATAAACTAAATCCCAACAATAAATATATATATATACATAAATTTACATACACACCAAAAAATTATAAGTGACCTTCGTTAAAACCTTAAAAATAAAAAATTATAATACCTTATGTTTACAAAATAGAAAGAAAATTCTAAAACCGTATGTACAGTAAATATGTAAACTATGTAAAACCTAGAAAACTAAAAACTCACAAGCACTCCCTCACACTAGCAAATTTACTTACGCAAAATTAAAAGGAAAAAACTAGTAATCTACATTAAAACTTGAAAAGCAAAAGTAAAGGCTAAAAACCGTACGTAACAGTAAATATGTGTAGCATGTATGCCTAGTAAATATGTAAAGTTTAAAAAGTTAAAAAAAGTAAGATCACTAAAAACTTATCTTAAAATTCCAGCCCGTTGAAAGATTACGTAACGTATGTTTTTCCATCTGAATCCATTATAATTATAAAATATCAACAAACAGACAATTAATAAGAAACTAAAGCAATATCAAGGGTGTTTAAATTAAAACTTGAAAATGAACAACTAAAAAATTTTAAAACTGAAATGATTAAAAACACACCACATCCTCAGCAGATTTTAATATTTTATATATATATATATATTATATATATATATATATAATATATATATATATATATATAATATATATATATATATATATATATATATATATATAATAATTATATATATATATATATATATATATATATATATATATATATATATATATATATATGGTCAGCGTTTCCATTGTCCGTCATATGTATCTTAAAAACTATTAATGCTACAGTAAAACGGAATACATTTTTGAATCAACGTAAGGAGTAGTCCTGGAAAAATAAAAAAAAAAAAAAAAACGATTTTAAAAAAAGTTAATAAAATTAGAGAAGATAATTTAAAACTTATTTTCATTAACGTAACCTACGTTGCCCTTTAAAAATGGGGGGTGCTTAAAACTAAGAATACCCAAGGGTATACCGCCCCGATGGCAGGAGTCGGGGTCTCCTCGGCCTTCCGGGGAAACTACGGGGTTAGGATTATTTCCGCCCCTCCGGGGAGGGTTCGGAACCCCGCTCTTTGGAATTTATGTTCCCCCATCGGGCTCGAGACCCCCTAGTGGGCCTTATATAATATATATATATATATATATATATAAATATAGATATATATATATATATTATATATATATAATATAATATATATATTATATATATTATATATATAGATATATTGGGCACGTGAAAGAAATTTTGAGATAAAAACCCCTATATAGACCCCGTTACAAATTTATGACCCCGTTATAATGAATTTTTTTTAGAGATTGCCTATGTTTTGATATTTTTTATCATTTAACACGAACATATTAATTGTTATTTATTACTCATTTATTACATTAATTATACGTTCCAGGGCTAACGTTTTACGCTGATTCCGAAAATGTATTCCGTTTTACTGTAGTATTAATAGTTTTTAGGAATACATATGGACGGACAATGGAAACGGCTGGCCAATATATATATATATATATAGATAATTAATCTATTATATATATATATATATATATAATATATTTATACTATATATACCTATATATATATATATATATATATATATATATATATATATATATATATATTAAAATTAAAGTAATGAATGTCATGTGGTTTTTAAGTTTTGGTAAAGTAAAAAAAATTGGGGGGCGCTGAAAAATATTTGAATTTCAAAGTGGGCGGTAGACGAAATAGGTTTGAGAACCTCTGCCCTAAAATATACCCAAAAATACTTACTGACATCACATTTGAGGAAAATTAGTTGAACGTTAATAGTCCCGCCTAACACGTGACTATTATCTCAACTTATAAAATATATTTGAAAGTGACTATTTTGGTAAATCTCTGTTTCATCAATGAAAATGACCTTGAATAGAATATTATTAAGCCTATGTCATGAATAAGATGTCTTGGATAACCCCATCCCCTGCGGAAATGCTTTGCCGTGATTGGTCGATAGGCCACGATGCTACAACGTCATAAGAAGATTAGACATTTTTATTTTCTTGCCTTCTAGAGTTTAGTATCAAATTAACTGTTATCCCGAAGTGTTTATTTTATCACGTGAAGTACTTTCGTATTCTTAATGGCAGAAAAAATTCAAGCGAGAAAGAATAGTGAAGTATGGCTAATAGGACAGAAAATAAGTGCCATTAATAGTACTAAAAAGCTTCCTTCTTATGGCGATGTGCTACGCAGATTGTTTTTCATAACCAAGAACAAACAAACAATCAAAAATGCCATTTCTCTTATTTGCAATGAAGTCTCCAAAATATGGACAATGGTCAGTATACCTATGCGTCCCAAACACCACTTGCATGCTCAAATTCGTAAGCTTTACAAAAATTATAAATTGCTTCAAAAGTCAAAGAGCAGACGGAATCCTGTGCAATATACACGAGTTGAAAGATTTAAGCAAAGTTTGAATAATCTGTTTGACATTGTTCATGCTGAAGCTTGGTAAATTATCAATAATGAGGAGGATAAATGCTTCCCTATAAATCAAAGAAAAAAAGGGAGGCAAGACTATATGAGTGGTAGCGTTGACATGAAAACAGTCAGAAGAGAGAAAAAAGGTTTGAAAAGGAAAAACGAAGTATTTACGTTAAGAAAAAAGAACATCGAAAAGAAACGGAATCTGCTGAAGTAGAGTTATGCAGTAGCAGTAGCAGTAGCAGCATCGCAAATGAAGATAAGGCTACAAACAGTCCATTAGAAATTGAAAATTTATTTAATTAAACCCACTACAAGCTGAGAAAGTAAAAGACAAAAGCTAACATCTAATGAATTATTAATGACATTAGATCGAACAAAAACTAGTGACCGAAATGCAGTTACGATATTATCAGCTGCTGCTAAGGCCATTGGATACGAAAAGGAGAAGATTGTTTTAAGTAGAAATACTTTGCGAAGAGAGAGAATAACTATGAGGACCAAGATAGTTAATGATATCAAGCAATCATTTGATGATGATATTCTTCTTATTTTACACTGGGATAGCAAAATCATGAAAATATTGATTAGATTTATAATTTGATAGATTAGCTATTCTAGTTAGCGGTGGGGGAAAGGATAAGCTTCTTGGAATACCTAAACTTGCTTCAGGTACAGGTAGGGCTATTTCAGAAACTGTGCTTGAAACATTGAAAGATTGGAATTTGAGCGATAAAATACAAGCAATGTCTTTCGACACCACAGCTAGCAACAATGGTAAAAAACAAGGAGCTTGCATTGCTATTGAAAATGGACTAATAGAAATCTTCTTCATTTTCCTTGTCGACATCATATCAATGAGATTATTGTATCAGATGTATTTCGAACATGTTACGGCATTTCAGAAGGTCCTGAGATTTCACTTTTTAAACGATTTAAAAAATCTTGGAGAAATATAGATACAACTCATCCTAAGAGCAGATTAAAAAGAACTACGGTTAGAAATAAAGGCGTTTATTTGGAGTAGTGACAACAAAGGAAATGGCATTTTCCTGCAAGCCTTGGTGCTTTCCATTAGGGCTAGATGGATGTGGCGAGAAATTTATGAAATTGTTAGGTAGCTTATGTTCAGGTCTCAATTTAAAATGGACCAAAACAGAAGATATAAATCAATATAACTTTTGTGATTTTGCCATTACATTCTATGTATGTAACTGATTATTAGTAACGAATGCACCAGTTGTTCCAAGAGCTGAGTTAAATTATTTAAAACAACTTTAAAATATTGAGAAGACAGAACTAAAAGAAGTCACGTTTAAAGCCTTGTGTCGTCATTTGTGGTATCTCAATGAAGAGAATGTGCTTTTGGCATTTTTTGATGACGATGTTCCCACCAGAAGAAAGAAAAATTGCTTAGAGCGGCTTTAGTAATCTTGAATTGGGTGTTGCAACAAAAGGAATTCAGCTTTGTTCCAGATATAAATCTTCACAAAAGACCTTGCTGATTCGTTTACTAAACGGAAACCACTTTTAACTTTAAAAAGTTATTCAAGTTTACATGAAATCTTTCAAATGGATCCTGAAGGAATGGAAATAATTAGAGAAAACTACAATGCCTATGGAAAGTTATGTAAAAACTATTAAAAGGGTGTTAATGATAATTGCAGAAGGGCAATTTCACTAAGCAAATTTTAGCTGTCATCTAACAGAGAAATGAAGAACAACTCCATTTTATTTGCAAGTTGTGCAGAAACATCGTTGGATATCAATCGGCAGGCAACCTAAGACTAGAAATGTATATTTATTAATTTCAGCTTACAGTAGATTAGACCTTACAAATGGGAAAACCACGTTAAAAAATGTGCCAACTGAAGTCACCACTTAAGGTTTGTGTGGGAAGTACCTCAATTCTACTGACTTGCCACCATCCAGATTTAATAAATGGTCTTGAAATTTGAAGGAGAAACTTTTTTATATCAAACAACCTAATTTATTTTTCCGAGACTTTAATTATAAACAGGGAAAAATCACATATAAAAGAGTATAATTTAATATATAATATATAATATTATATATATATTACTATAATATATATATATATATATAAATACTATATATATTATATATATTATATATATATATATATAATATATATATATATATATATATATATATATATATTATACTAGTATATATATATATATTATATAATATATATGAATTTTTACATTAAACCGCCGCTCACGGGCAGCCCCATTCAAGGAGGGGGTGTTGAACGTCTTAAATATTCATCTAACGCCAAATTACGCAGATGGGCACAGCACGCAGGCTTTAAAGTGAGGAGATTAAATTGGGTAGGAACACAGAAGATGGAAGAGAAATTCCACAGAAGAGAGGTGGCAGGAAAGAAGGAAGCACCGCAGCGAACAAGTCTTGGAGTTCTAATATCAACAACAAAACTCATGTGCAACAGAACACCCATTGTGCTTGTGGGCGTCGTAAAGGTTGGTGGCTACACGAATGGAAAGTTCCTCGAGCATTTGCCGCTACGGTACCTATAGAAAAAGAGATTAAAGCACGACATCGCCGCCGCAAAGATAGAGGGTCAAGTGAACTAGAAAGTACAGGACAGTTTATAAGCCTTTTGGCCTTTGCATCGACCCTATCCCAAAAACCGGGTGAAACCAGAGCCCCCAGATTTA
>JABUQX010128833.1:0-7500 GCA_015478945.1 Trachelipus rathkii | reverse complement strand
TTATTCACATTTGAGACGTTGGAGCCGTCGAAGAAAATGGGGAAGTTGGGAATTATTTTTGAGAGGGAGATATAAAGAAGTTGAGTTTTTAATGAGTTGAATTATACAAGGTTGCGGTGACCCCACAGGGAAATCCCATCCAGATCGGCAAGAATAGAATCGGAAATCTGAAGCCGAAAGGCAACTCTAGATGCAAAAGAGAGAGTAGATTTGACATGAGTAGAAGAATGGAGAGTTGAGCCATTGGCATAAGAGTGAACAGAGATGGTAGTACAGCGAAGAGATCGTTAGATGAAAAGAAAGGAATTAAAGTTGGGAGATAAAACAGAACATTGAGGAACACCACAATTAACAGAAAAGGAGGAAGAGGACGCTCCATCAACGAGTGTTGATATGGAGCGATCGGAGAGAAAACTAGACATGATTAAGCATAGAGAAGGAGGAAACCCAAAGGAAGGGAACTTCGAGAGCAGTGACGCGTGCCATACCATATATATAATATATATATATATATATATATATATAAGTAATATTATATTAGTATATATATTATATACTAAGTATTAATATATATATATATATATATATATATATAAGTAGTAGGGGATCCATTCCGCACGACGGTCCATATTTGTACCACCCTGACCTTGACCGACCTTGACCTTTTTTGGCCTTGACCTTTTTTGGGCTTGACCTTTCTTTGGCAACCTAATTTTTTTGGCAATCGCCTAAATTTTTGGCAACCCTTAATTTTTTTGGCACCCCTTAATTTTTAGCAACCCTTCGAAGAAGGGTTGCGCCAAACGGTTGCGTAAGCAACCGTTGTACGTATTGCCCCCTAATTTTTTCGGCCATGGGTCAAATTTTGCCACGGTAATTTGTTGGGCTTCATTTAGGGGCTTAGCCCTTTTTTGATGTCTTAAACATTTGTTGTTTTCGAATCCGCCGCCACCCGCAGGTGCCGAACCGCAAGCCGCCGCAGTTTCGCAGCCGACTACGTTCCCGCCCGGCTTCGTTTTCCCTCCCACCTGGAACCGTAGGATTCAACTTCGCACGCCTTGGTCCCATCCCTCGCTTGTATCCCGTCCCACCAGACCCGTCCCGCCATCCATATGGCACACAACACAACACGCACACACACACACACACGACGCACACCTGCGCCCACGTGGTCATGACTCACGATTTTTCACCGTCCCTTTTTCATCTGTATCTTTAACACTTTCTACATAACTCAATGCCTATATCGTCATCACCAGCTTCGAGACTTCTATCCAGGTCAAATTTCAAAGAAAACTTCGGAACGCGCTCACACGCAAAGGCAAATCCCTGACCTTTTACCCACACGTCCAACGCTATGATTTGAGAGAATATATAATTAGTTTAGAAAACTCCAGGTATACATAAAGAACTTGAGCATTCATGTTTAATAAGAATTAATAATAATAATTAAAAAAATATACTAAGAATAAACATAAATAATAAATAACATACTAATAGATCAAAATAATAAATAATAAAAAATAATGATAATAAATAATAAAATAATTTAAATAATTATAAATAATAAATAAAAAATAACTACCTATATATATATACTAACAAAGCTCTCATGGATAATAACCATTAGCCAATCATTCAATAGTACCCTTAATAATAGTAATAGTAACCTCGCTTATATATATACTATATATATAAACATCAATATCATAACTAAACAACATCATATATATATAAAAAATATAATATAAAATTATAAACAAATACAAAATATAAATATAATTAACAAAAAAAAAAATAAATATAAATACTAATATAAAAAAAAAAAAAATAAAAAACAACACAAAAAAAAAAAACAAAACTACACTCAACAATATCATATATATATATGCCAGAACTGAGGATAAGCTCGAATCAAGCACTAACAGATCCACGAACACGGTACAACAAAATATATAAATTAAAAGACCAATGGAAACTGAAATGAGGTAATTCTTATCTAAATCTTTAAACTCACTATAAATAATTAAAAATTTATTAATAAAATTTAATTTTACTCACAACAATAACTATATAGTTAAAATATAAACCAAATGATATATAACAACTATATATAAAATAATATAATAACTATAAGCTAAAAAATATAACAAAGTATATATATTAATATAATACAAATATACATTCACACTATATAATACTCATATATCAATACATCATATCGATATATATACCTACGCCTATTATTAATACAATATAAATATAAATACTAAATATATAGAAATTATAATATATGAATACTCAAATCCTAAAATAACACAGCCAAAATATACCACTAAATAAAAATATAACATATATAACACTATAAAAGTAACGAAATACTAAAACTGAAAATAAATAACTATAATACTCAATATAAATATATATAAATATAATAATAATAGAACAAATAAAATAAATAAAGTAAATAAATAATATAATATATAATAAATAATATAATATATGAAATATAAATATAATAAAATAACTAATAAAAAATAATTAAAATAATTACAATAATTATATAAATAAAAACACTCACACATATATATAATAACTAACAACACAACTATACAAATACTACTAGAACTAAAATACTATAACTCTATAATTAAAACGACTAAAATCAAGTAATATACATAATAAACATATAACTATAATACCATATAGTAAAATAACTATTATATAATAAAATAAATTATAACGCTAAAATTCTAATAATACTAATAATATTAAAAATACAAATACTAAAAATAAACCATAATAAAAAATAATACTAATATATAAACTCAAATATAAATTATAACTCATAATAAATATACTACTATATCATATCTCTACATAGCTAAAACTATCAACTATATACCAGCCCCCAAAAACCTCCAATAAAAACTCAGTAATATATAAAAACCAAAAAATAATCCACACAACTATAAAAAACAAACACAAACAACCACCAACAAATAAATAATAAATATTAAAATAAATAATAAAAAAATATAAATAAATATAAAATCCAAAAATATATATATAAATAATAAATATAATAATATATATACATTATAATATAAATATAAAAAATAAACATAAACAAATATAAATAAAAATAAATATAACACAAACCTAAATAAATAATCAAAAAATACTTATTAAAAACCAAATATAATAAAAAATATAAAAAAAATATTAAATTACAATATAAAAAAAAACCTATGCACTAATAAGTATAAATATCACCCATAACAACAACACACACACAACACACACACACACACACACACAACCACACAATCAACACACAACATAAAAACACACACAACACGCACACACACTTTCTTTACACTTAATACACATGTTACAAACAACAACTACCAACCCTTTGGTCTTCCATGGGTCAAATGTTTCGCCCACCAACTAATATTTTTGGGACATCACTTAATTTTAGGCAGACCCTATATTTTAATCGACAAACCCTTTGGTCTTCCATTGGAGGACAATTTGAGAAAACAAAATTTATTCGGTAAACCATTTGTAATTCTACGGTTACATCTTTGAAATGGCATGTTAATTTTTTTGAGGATTACAGCGTTCATAGATTGGCTTTGATGCTTTTATAATGACCCCCAAAAAGTATCTAGTGATGTCAATTGAGTGTTCTATAGTGTAATTCTAAGAGTATTAGATGAAGTGCCAGGTGAAAAAGAATAGCCTAAGTGAACAGTGCCAATCGAGTAGCACAAATGAGTTGCCACCCAGTGAGTGCAATTTGAGTGCCAAGTGAAAAGTACGGCACATAGTGCACCGTGAGTGCCACATAACGATAGCACACATAGACAAAAGATAAAAACCCAACAACCCAAACAAAAAAAAACATAAAAAACAAAAAAAAAAACACAACACAAACCAAAAAAAAAAAAAAAAAACAGCCACTTTTTTAACAGACCTATTTTACTAAGCCTCTCCCTAGCCCGAATAGCGCCTTAATATGGTTGTGTACCACTTAAAGAAGAATATATATAAGAGTATGAGGATTCGATTCGATGTATATACTAAACCCTTTGCCATCGAGATAATGCCACTACATATGAGTTAGTCTCTATTCTAACTATATACACCACTATATTCACTTATACACAATACACTATGACACTTATACACACATAATCACATATGACACTAATAACACACCTATGACTTTATTAGCGCTTAACACTCCCATAGACAAACTTTACATTAGTTCACCATTCTAAGATGTTGCACTCACACACACCACAAAGAATAACTTTGACTGGTGTGAGAGACTTGAATTTCTTCTAGAACATGATTTAGCGTGGATGCTCCAACTTGATGCCTCAACTTTGATTGCCATCAAGCATTGATTAGCACTTCGAAACTTTAGATGCGATTAGAATATGCCGCAGCATTAGATACAATTCTTTCTAGCCTCTTCTAGCCTTTTCTACCTACACCAAAGAATATAGCTTAATATTAAATTGTCTTATCCCCTAGATATAAGCACAAAAAAAAACCAAAAAAACATCAGGCGCCGCCAAAGAACGCACCTTCCGCGCGAAAGAGCTTGACAAACCGCACCCACAGCAGGTATAGCGAAACCGCACGCAGATACCCCGTTACCGCACCGCGTCCGACTGCCGCGAATCGCGTGCGCCGCAAGAGCGCCAATAATTAACCCGCCCGCCGCGTAGCGCCCGCAAACAGGCGCAATATCCCCGCACGAAATGAAAATATAACCTAAAACTATTAAGATACATCAATTATATTATTTCAACTTAAACCATTTGAAGAATTTCTTTTGAAAATAATATACTATGAGTCATTCAATCTTTTATTTCACTACTTTAAACAACACTATTTTATAAAAAAACATCTTTCGCGACCTAAAACTGCCAACCACTCCCATTACAGAAAACAATAATTAATTTAACCAGCATACTTATTTAATTAAACATTATTTAATTTACTATAATACTATCTTACTTAATATTTTTTAATTTACTTCAAATTAATTAAAAAATGTATAGTAGAAGAAAAAAACTCAAGAGTAAATGTAATCCTATATAATAAACCGCATTATAATTACTACAATTGTACGAAAAAATAATTTAAATATAAAAAAACATATTACTTTTAACCATACCTTAAGCAGCTCAATCAAGATAAATACAATAGAAAGGTTTAACTACACCATAAGATGGATTAGTATGCTAATTGTTTTACTGTTTTACTTGCTTAACTCATAGTTCCTACTGCTTTAACTTCACTGCTTTTACTGCTAAATTAACTCATTTACTGCTTTAACTCAAATACTGTATTTACTGCTTTAACCTTCATATATTTTAATTAAACATTACATACCTAAAGATAAAGCAGTAAAAATACAAAAGTAAAATCAAAATAGAAAGGTGTTAACCTAAACAACCTAAAAGGGATTAGTCCTTGCTTTTTGTTATAATTAAACTTAAGCTATATACCTAGCTTTAACTCTCTGGCTTTAACTAGCTTTTAACATCATCTAAGGCATTTCCTGCTTAAGTACTCCTTAGAATATTATACTGCTTAATATAAACTCACACAATAATTTACTAAACATTACAATACCTTAAAAGACAAGATAAAAATCAGTATCAATAGAAAAAAGTGATACATAGCAACAAAGGGATTAGTATGCATATTAATGTATTAACTGCTCTACTGAACTCTAAACTATTTCGATAATCGCATTTAATTTTAACTAGCTCTACTAGCTATTAAACTATTCAAATGCTTTAATGTAATAATATAACTTCTGCCTTTACTGCCTTTAACTCATATGTTTTACTGCTTAACTCACATCATATATTATTAACATTATGTTTTATATATTTTGTTTTTAAATACTTTTACATTTTATTTTAGTTATAACCAAAAACATTTTATTAAATATTCACTAATATTATTATTTATTATTAATTAATTCTTATTATATAAAAATATTTATAATAATATAAATTTATAAATACACATATAACTTTAGTAGTTATTTAACTTCATGCTATTATGTTAATTATATATTTTTTAGAACACACATACACCCACACACACACAACACACACAACACAACACCACAACAACACAAACTATACACTTATGCACAAACATTCACTATGACACTTATACACACATTCACCTATGACACTTACATTTAACCATAAAAGACACTTACATTTACACTTACATACAACACACTTACACACACACAAACACATTATACTTATACACATATTCACTATGACACTTATATACACACATTTCACTATGACACTAAAATACATTCCATAGACAACACAGATTTTACTGACACACACAAACACACAGATTTACTTACACACACACACAGATTACTTACACACACACACAGATATTACTTACACATTCACACACTAGAATTTTACTTACATCACACCACCACAGATTTAACTAAACACACACCCACACACACGCACACTCACTTACACATATTACGTACAAATATATTAAAAAACATTTTATGTTTTAAATTAATCATTTACACATTTATATTACTCATTCAAATTTAACTAAAATTTATTTCAATTTATGTTTATAACTTCTTTAAATAAATCATCATTATCTTTGAACAAAAAAATTTATTATTTTTAACTGTTAATACTTTTTGTATATAAATTTTTATAACTATCAAATTTTAAAATAACTTTTTCTAAATTTTATGAAATTTTAATATATAAAAAGCATATCCATTTTACCAGGAACCTCTACTCAAAGCATCAAATCAGTAAAAATCAAGTAAGGTCAGCCCCTAAAAGCACCACCTCACAAATAACCACCAAGACAAATGCCACGTAGATATGTTCTAATTTGACTTAATCTGCCTATTAACCATCTAATAAGCCTGTAATGAAGTAATTAAAAGAAAACAAATAAAGAAACCTCTTCTCTACCTACACATAAAACATGATAATTTAATATTAAAAAAAATATTTTCTAAGTTATTATTTAAAAATAACAATAATAATTCACATATACACATTTATATTCGAATCCTACAAGAATGTTTACTAAAATATTTCAAAGTTTTTAAAATAATCTGGGTTTCACTTTATTTTATTATTATTACTTATTCATAAATTCCATCTATGTACAATATGACACATCATCACAGAAGAAAAAACACAAAACAAAACCACGCACTAACACTATAACAGATACGAACCTGAACCTCTACTCTGCTTAAAAAAATGTGATTGTAAGAATAACAACTTAATTTATAGTATCAGAATTAATAGCGTCTAATTCCATGGTCAAATATATTTCAAACTTGACCTTTTCTGTAAATGTTGGATAGACAAATAACTACGTTAGTCTAAATTTAGCCTAATTTGGATAAGCCTTATTGTATCCCAGGGCTGAAATAATCTCTCTCTT
>JABUQX010128832.1:17500-20893 GCA_015478945.1 Trachelipus rathkii | reverse complement strand
TTGTTGGCTCTACTTATCTTTTAACATACTCAAACACACTTTTCAATAAAGACAAATAGCTAAGGACATTCTTAAAATATAGTCTCATTCTCTTAACTCCATTGCACACTTCACTCATACTTAATATCAGATTTCGCACAACGACAATTCCTATAATTTAAAGATAGGGCATTGCAATTAATTTATATTTGTGTAATTCACAATATTATCATAAACCCTTATACCCTTATTTATTAATTATGTATGTAATTGTATATAGATGCTACGATTAATATATTAACAATAGTCTTCTGAATATAATGATAGGTACGGTTGAATTTTTTACTTTTACCGAAAATACTTCTTCCACTAATCTGTCTACTAATATTTCATGCATTACTCGCCTCATTATTCTAAATTCCTAACAAAGGGCATTCTTGAAAGGAGATCTACAAAATCTCGCAAATAGCGTCAACTCATTCTGTTAGTGTATTGTTGTTCGAGTTGTTCTCTAAACACTACTCACATTCTGATTCTCCGTTTTTGTATACATACTTACTCGTAATTATATTATCTATATAACAGACTATAAAGTAACTTTGAGAGAGAAATTATCAAGAGCTACACAAAGGACTGTACACTCTCACCATGTAATTCACTGCACTCCTGTGAGCATACATCCAACTCTCGCATAATCGTATTCTAACTTACTATTTATGAGAGTATTTTAAGAACATTTTTATGGCTTGAGTAAGCTTTAAAAAATATTTTTGTCATTTATTCCTTTATAAAACATCATTGCGCACAAAAAAAATAAAAATTATCTATTATGAACTTTTCAAGTTTTTTATTATATTTATTGTTTAAATAAAATTTACCTCAACTCAAATTCTCCAGTCTCCCAAAATAACCTACCTGATGGCTCACTGACAAAATCTCTAGCGTCAAACCTCCGTAACCCAACGGATCGCGTATTCATTTTGGATCCCATACTCGACAAACTCTCCGAAACTATCTCACAGAAGATGCACGCCTGTATGAACCTTACTGAGGATGTCCCTTCTTAAACCATACTCTGCCGCTACCATGGAACACCATTCCATTTTCTCGAACACATATTGAGCTTCTCTAATCTTAGTCCTTATGTCACTATGATCAGATCCTGATGTCACTTCCAGTGCCTGTTAAGCCATAATTCTCCGCTATAAACTATCTGAGCAAATTATAACTCTATGCTATTTATCTCAACATGACCATACCCGCAGTCCAATCATATCCCAATCACTTGTTAAATGTACACAATTTGATCCACACAATACCTACGAATTGAGACTTGGTGAAACGCACATCTCATATCATAATATGTTGAGCATTCCACTATTGTTGCATTCATAAGCCACTCCACCAAATCCACAGAAAACTCCCTCCCGCCTAAAATCGGTCGTACAACCCAAATCTCTGTTGTAAGACTATTCCTTACCACCAGGATTTGTTGTTGCTCCTCGTCGGGACCCCCTCTGAGCCTTTCCTCCCCATCTGAATCCATTTCCAACAAAACGCCTAGCCACAAAGAGACAATTGTCTCAAAAAGACCATCCTCATAATATTTATAACATATGTCCACCTTCCTTGAATGGAATTGTCGTGGCTACTTCCAATTTTGAAGAACTTGTTCAACTAATAAACATATGTACATCAAAGTGCATGTTTGCAGGAACTTAAACTATCTCGATCTCTTCCAACCGTCGGAATGTAAATAGCCGCTAACCTCTATAGAAAGAGGTCACATGATAGGGGGGGGGGAGATGCAGGAATACTCATTCGTAAATCTGTCCTCAATTTTTCAATACCTCTTCAAACTAGATCTTATGCAGTGGCAGCACGAATTCATCTGTCCACTGACCTTACTGTCTGCTCGATCTACTTGGGTCCGAGTAGTGAGTTTGCTAAGGCCGACTTAGCTGATCCTTTTAAGCAGCTTCCCACTCAGGTTGTTATACTAGAAGACTTCAACCTTCGCCACCCATTATGAGCCTGCTCTGTCACCTCGTCTGAGTCTGAGATACTTGTTGATCTCCTAACACTCTTCTATGGGATGCCTTAACACTGAACTCCCTACATATGAGCGTTTAGATACGCACTCGCTTTCTTGTATTGATATTTCCTTTTGCTCCCATTCTCTTATGGATCGCTTTACCTGGTCCCGCTTTGATTTTTTAAACGGCAATGACCATTGCCCAATAGCCTTAAATATGAACTTGCACCGAGCCCAATGTTAAAACCCAATTCCAGCTGGCGTTATGACCGAGCAAAGTGGGCTCCTTTTCATCAGGCCACAGTTATTCCACTTTCTCCCTTCAATAAGCAGTTTCCAACCATTGGTAATACCTTTAACTTCTTCCAGCAAGTTATCATCACAGCGGCAGAAGCTCGCATCTCGCGATCTGCCGCAGGTAGGCGATCGGCAGCTTATTGGTGGTCCCAAGAGTGTGAACAAGCTAACCGTTAGAAGAAAAACTACATGCAATGCAAAAGGACCCGCACCACCCAAAACATGTTTTTTTTTAAAGCAGCGGCGGCGAAATTTCGTCGAATTAATCGCCACACGCGTAAACAATACTTTCGAACTTATACTTCAACTGTCAACTCCACAACTCTCCTTTCTTCAGTGTGGAAAGTTGCATAGAAAATATCTTGTGCTTCAACAACTCTTCACCCACAATTCTCCGTAATGGGCTTGATATAACCGGTATGATTTCTGCTCCAGCCTTTCATAAACAAAATTACTGTACCTTCAGACTTTTCAACAGAGAAAGGGGAAGATTGTACCTATACCTGTCTTTTTACACTCGCAGAGTATCGAACTGCACTGGCGAATAGTAAAGACGGTGGCCTTAGCCCAGATGTGATTTCGTACATTATTGTCCGTCATATTCACCCTTCTGCATCGGCGTTCTTAGATTTGTAAAACAGAATCTGGATCTAATACTCTTTCCATCTGTTTGGACTACAGCTTTTGTAATCTATATTACAAAACCTGGAAAAGATACGAAGTTGGCGGAAAACCAAAGACCAATTTCGCTTACCTGTCACACTTGTAAATTAATAGAGATAATGGTTTCAGGCCGCCTTCTCCCAGTTCTGGAGTGTCACTAGGCTTTTTTTCAAACTTTCAGTTTGGTTTCCGCAAAAATCGTTCGACCGCAGATCCCTTGTTAAAACTGTAGCATGATATCCGGGAAGCCTTCTCAACTGATGGGATGGTTCTTGGTGTCTTTTTTTGACCTTGAAAAATCTTATGACACTGTGGAGAACTGGGGTTCTCCTTAAACTTCACTCGCTCGATTTCCGAGGATAGCTCATCCTCTTTATTGAATGCCTTCTGTGATACAGATCCATCCAGTTTCGGTGCTC
>JABUQX010128831.1:10000-23809 GCA_015478945.1 Trachelipus rathkii | reverse complement strand
TATGTTTAATCGTAAACCGTGGCGACTGGTACATTGCTTGTATTCCAGCCAGAGGGTTAAATATAATATGTATTGCATCACTTATGCAAAATGCGGTTTGTTAAAGACCAAAAAATCATTTTTTTGGATGTTAATATGTATATATATCTTATAGTATATATGTATAGTATTTGATATATAATCAAAATGCACGTTTTTTTATAATAAATATTGAAATTTGTAAATAATAAGGAAATTTGAAAAGGCTTTTCTTAGGATGCACATCTACATAACCACAACAATTGAACAATTTTAATTGCAAAAAAAATTCCAAAGGTACCGCAAATTGAAAAGCCATTGCAAAGTAGAAGATTTCCGTTGTAAAAAAGGAATATGATAAAACCAAAACAAAAAATAGAGTATTAACTAAAAACGTGCGTTGGCACAAATGTAATTTTAAAGTCAGTTACACACGATTTTGTTAATTGTAAATGTAAGAAATTATACAATCTCTTAGAGAATATACAACCTGCCGAATCTAGGCATCGTTTAGCACCTTTCGTAGAGTAGCAACGTAAAGTTAGCATTCAGACTAAGACAACGACATTTAATAGGTTGTTATCGCTCGCGGAATTTTAGGCAAATTTACTTACTTACGGTTTATAAGAATTTATCTTTCAAATTGTTCGCATCTAAAATATGAGGGGGAGAAAAACGAAAAAAACAAACAAAAAATATCATAACGTTTGTAAACTCAAATAACAAAACGAAAACCATTAAGATTTTCAGATGTGGTTTTTATTTTTTTTTAGATATATTTTTTTGTTATTGTTCGTGTATCTTCTGTTAGTTGTGTGGAAACGCGAACTTAATTTATTTAAATGTCTCATGCCTTAAGAGTTAACTTTAAAGCCTTTAAAATTAGTATATTTATATATATATAATAATATATAGTAATATTAGTTAAAATAATATATATTATACATATATAATTATAGTTATATAATGTTGTAAAACTCATAACTACTATATATATATATATAACATGACTATATATTATTATAATATTAGTTACTGATATCATTAATATATATATATATTAAATATAAATATGTATATATAACTAATTTATATATTTAATATAGTATAAAATAAAATCTACTATAATATACATATATATATATATATTATATAAATTGAGTATATAAACTATATAGCATAGTATATTATATATCAAGCTATCATGTATAGTACTATATGTGATATAATGTTTATACGTATATATGATTATATAGCCATACAATCATATAGTTTTGCGAGTAATAAGTATATTATAAGCTTATTATGATATATAGAGTTATAAATAAATAATAAATAACTATTTCATTATTATTGTTATAATTATATATATTATTATATACTATAATATATATATAATATATATATTATATGTATCATATTATATTATATCAGATTATTATTTAGATATTATAAGAGATGAACGAATTCTATGTGTCCAAGATTCTGGGAATTTACGAAGATGCATTATATGTAAATATATTCTTAAAGATTATTCATTTGATTATTATTGACTAACTTATTATTATCTTAATCATATTTTTCATATGCTAAATTTGTGAAGCATTTTTAAAGAGAGAATTCTTTTTACTTCTCACACCTCCCTTCTTCAAATATAGAAAAAATTCCATCTTATTTATAAAATTCATTATTTTAATATTAAAACTACTGGAATATTTTAGATCGCTAGTAGTTCAAGACATTGCAAAAAAAGACAAAACATTAAAACACATTTAAATTTCGGTAGAGGCGAATACTTCTATGTTTCGAGGACCATCGTGAGAGCGCGATCTTACACAGCATTGAAGCGACCCTTTTCCCTACCCGTTCTTTGCAACGAAATAATAAATATCGATAACACGGAGAACTGTCGAAAGATTTGATACTGATTTCTTTAAAAAGAGGTAGTTGAGAAACCATTAATTCAACATGGTTGAAAATTAAATGAATTTTTTTTTTTTCTAGAAGGTCCGCTATACTTCAAGGTGTATTAATTACTTATTTTACATTGTCATCTTTCGTACTCCCTCTTCCTCTCTTCTCTCTACATATCTCTCTGTGCGTCATCTCCCTTGTTACATCTCTCTCTTCTCTCGTTCTAACAGTCTTTGCTGTGATCTCCTCTCTCTTCATTCTGTTGCTCCTCTCTTCTCTCATACCTCTCTCTCTCTTCAGTTACAACGAAATAAAAAATCATAACACGGAGATTCGCCCCCATGGATCAAACACCAGCACCCCTAATAGAGGATTGTCGTTCAGGTTTGTGACGTGTGCTCATGGTGAATTACTATTCTTACCTGTTCTGGCAACAAGCAATGTTATGTTGGCTTTCTTAATTTGAACTGTGAGAAACAGCCAAGGTTAAGTTTTGCTATCTTTGTTACCGTGAGATGATTTAGCTATGTATACGTTTAGTGCGCTGCTCTGTGTCATCTCGATAAATTACACAACAGAACAGTGGGTCCATTAACAATTTTGCCCCTAAAACATTTACCATGTACATGTAAAATTAACGATTGTAATGTTGAGGCGAGACACTGGCTTGACCAAGTGTAGAATAATGAGAGGTTACGTGTCTTGTTTATTGGTATGATGTTGTGTTACTTTTACTGTTGTTAATGCGTGGAACTCTTGCTTGAACGTTAACAGTTTTACTTCAGTTCGTTTTTTAAACGTTAGTTACTGGGTTCAGATTTGTCTTTTGGGGTATGATTAATCATGATATGGAAGAATGCTTAAGTAAAGCTGTAGAATTATAATTAATGTGAAAACATTATTGTATTTATGTTATGGATTATAGTCACAATAGTGAATACATTCGAAAAATGTGTATACTTTTTGACTTCTGAAATCAATAGAATCAACTAGAATCATTAGGTCAAGCCGCCTGGCACAGGCAGGCGAGGGTGGTCTGCGCGTGGTGGTTGATTACTGAATTTACTGATTAGGTGTATGTAAAACTTACAATTTAGTTTTCATAAAAAAATTTTGACTTAAATCAAACTAGATCAATGTAGAACAACCTAGATCATGTAGATCAGCTATCTAGTGGGATCAATAATGATACACAACTCGGTCAGTTTCCTCGACAGAGATGTAGCCTGGAGTTAGAGCAGTGACATTGAAGGTTACATCTGAGTTTACTGATTTAGGATATGATCATTTACTAAACATGACTAATTTTTCAGGTAAAAAATTGGACTTACCTTTGCTAAATCATTAGATTCAATAGATCATAGATTCAATGAATAGTGAACAATAGATTCAATAGTATCAACAATAACTGCATCTTTCAGTCCATACACAGTTTTCTTTAACTTTTGTTGGGGAGTGGGGGTGGACATGGGTGGTTTGATTTAACTGGAATTTACTAAAGCAATCCCTAGGCGTAGCGTAAATATCATTGGTACTAAGTTTTTATGTAAAAAACATTTTGTTCTTTCTGACCTTTTAATCAATAGCTTGTAACCTATTACCAAGAGATCTATTTTATTAGAAATCAAATTTTTTTCACATTTTCAGGCCATCCAAACGATCACTTAAACTCTTGTCTGTGAAAACGGAGATGTATACATCGATACAAATAATTGTTACGCTTGTCTTGGGTACAAAAAACTAACAATGGAAATCTAAATAATTAAAGTCATGATCAGGAAATAGACATTCACAAAATCCCTCTCTGTCTCTAGCTCTCTCTCTCCTCTCTCCTTCTCTCTTCTCTCTCTCCTCTCTCTCTGCGTCTTAGCTCTGGCTGGCTCTCTCTACCTCCTTCCTCTCCTCTCTGCTTCTCTGCTGGAAATTGGAATATTTTGTTTCAATTTCTCTAATATCTATGTCACTATTTTTATTCATTCCTTGTCTGAGGATACTAATACTCTCTTAAGAATGGAACATGAAATATTAATTTTAACCTGTATTTTCTTTAGTTCTTTTGTGAGCCATGATCGAAGGATTAAAATGTGCCGCAATTAACCTACATTTTAAGAGAACTTTGCTAACTGCTGTTTGGGATGTCCCACCATTTCTATTGTTAAGGTGAAGTTGATGACTGACAGAGTTTGTGTTATTTACTCAAGAAAGAAACAAAGCTTTCTTATTATTGGTATCAGCATCTGGAGATAGGTTCCATTTCGTCAACATTCCATAAATATGTCACGGAGACTTTGACCCGTGTAACGTTTAGTGAGTGATTCGGCGCACAATACAAACTTTTGGCATTCATAATCTTTCTCTACGGCATGACTAGTCAGAGATTACAAAGAAATCCCTGATTGAGTATCTGATCATTCGTAGGTGGAGAAAGCAAACTTGAATGATTGTTTGATAGAGGTTATTAATTCTAAAACTTTTGTTTTAACGCAGTCATAAATTTCCTCACAAACAATATCTCTGTAATTTACTTGCTTTGACATAGTGAGTGTAAATGGACCTCTACTTTTATTAGCCGAACAAAGCCAAGAACTTCAACGTGAGAAAACTAAAGATCGTCCATTACTATCTCACTTCTGAATATTTACAGTCCATCTTTTTGTCTTTTATTCGTTTTTTTATAGTTTTATACCCCTTTGTATTTTCTATACAAGGTTCAAGAGTAATTTACCCCCAATAAAGCTGGAATTGGAGAACCTTTTCTCTTTTACTAGCTATCTATTCTAATTTTTTCTTGTGTTTGCTGCTGAGATTGTTTCTTAATCCAGATGTCGTTCTTCCTTTCCGAGGATAATTGGAATTACAAAGTGCATTGCGATTTCATTGGCTGCAATATCAAAGCAATCCCATACCACACTTGATGAGGACACCAATGCGCAATTGCTTCAACAGCTCATCTCGAGAATTTATACACACGTACTGTACGTACAAGTCTATCAATATTACTTGACATCGAGTATGAGCTCAAGAATGAGCTGACACAACCTCGGTAGGTGGGTATAGTCAATTCATTCTGGTCAAGTTACCGCAAAAGTCGCTAAATTTCCATCCAAATCCCAAATGATCGCTTGATATTCGTATTCGTATTTGCCCGAATAGGAAACCAGAATAATTTTTAAATATATATTCGCGATATTGCCTAATATTGATACCGCGTTGTTATCATTTGGACTCATCTCTATTATATAGATATATATATTAATGGTGAAATAGTATATAAATATATATATATTTATGATATTTATACTGTAAAATATATTATTATACTGATTATATATATAATATAACATACTATAATATATATTATATATATATTATATATTACTAATATTATAAGGAGTAACTAGTAATAAAAGACATGACTATAATTTTAAGTTATAATAATGAGTATTTTAATTAATTATCACATAAATCAATGAATCTTATGAAATTGAATGTAGAGGATCATCACAAATTATTAAGTGCATTATATATAATTTATTCTATATTTTATTATTATTATTATTGATGTATTATTATTATCTATAATTATAGTTATTATTATTATATTAATCATCTATAAATATAAAACCAATCACTACTATGTAATTGAGGTTATTATTAATCTAATTATTAGTTATATTATATTATTTAATTAATTATATTGATTAATTGATATTATTATGTATTATATATATTTTGAGTGTATTAGATAATTTATTACATTATCTATTAATATATTATTATTATTATATATTTATTATTATTATATATTTATTATTATTATATTATTATGTAAATGACGTTTCCTTCGTAATAAATCATGAACTAATTTTTCAAGAATTTCAATTTGTCCTTTCAATAAGTATAAGTTATTGAATTCCAAATTTTTCTCTGTAGAAAATCTCTATGGATGTTAATATATAGTAATATATATATATATTATATATATATATATATATTATTATATATTTATAGCTGGTTATGATATATTATTTGGCTTTTTATATATAAATTATTGTATATTGGAATGATTACTACTGTTGGAGTCCGCAGGCCTCCCGGATACATGGTGTAAAAAGCTCTGTCGTTATAAAGTGTTGTAAGTATAAAACATAAACAACTGCAATGTAATAATTGGGTATTTTTATTTATGTATTATTCTAGGTTTACTGGTTCTTAACTTTGCTAGTGTTTTCATGTATGAGTTTCCTCTCTCTCTGTGCAAACCATATTTATCGGAGGAAAGTAGTTAGCCACAATGAATCCACCAATATCTTACCTATGCCTTCATAACCTTAAAATTCATAGAAATCATCATATGAGGGACAGACTTTCAAACTACTTACTTCGTTAGTTACCGCGCATCATTACAACAAATTATTTAAATTAAATTCCCACGAGCATCGCAACCGGAAGCCAGTAATAGTCCATACCATTTTAGGCAATAATGTGGCGCTGCTCTAAATTCTAGGGTCAACCTCCCAAATTCGCTATGTACTGTGGATTTATATGTCATTATGGACTCCTTTCTCTGAAGTTCTTGTCCTTCTATTAACCTCGTTTTCCCTAAATCATTCCATTCCTATTCTTGCCTCCTTTTTTTCATCCCGTACTTCTTCATGTTCTTTTTGACACTTCTGTTAAGATTACATTCTCGATCTTTTAGTCGGGACCCCCACAGAACGTCAAGGGGAGACTTGAAAATTGTTGCTTTGTCCTAGACATCCTTGAACATCTATTGTCACCTGTCGCTTCTCTTACCTTAACCAGATACATTATCTCGAGTTCCTACCGAACGCTCATAATTGTCATTCTTCCTCTTACTCCATAACATTTTAGTTACATAAGGAAACAACCTCTTAATATTATCGTTTAAGTCGCACGTCACTCTTTTTATACGACATTAATCGCTTTTTTCTTGTTTATTAAACCCAAGAGCAGCCTCGACACACTCTTCGCGGCTCAATACCACTTATTACCCTCTGAAGTGCACTTAGGAAGCCCGTTACTAAACAATACGGAAGGTAGCACTTTCTTTGATCTCTCCGAACCCTCCTCCTCTGATCTCACTTGCAGAATCCTCATTTTTTATGCTTAACTATATCTGTTTACTGCCTTCACTCCTTCTCTTTCCCTCTTTCCCTTCCTCTTCCTCGCTTTTCTTCTCTCTCTCTTCCTTCTTCTCTCTCTCTCTCACTATTCTCTCTCTCTCTCTCTCGTTCTTCCTCTTCGGATCTCTCTCTCCCATCTCTCCTTAGCTCTCTCTCTCTCTCTACATCTCTTTCTCTCCCTTCTCCTCTCTCTCTCTCTATCTCTCTCTGCTCTTTCTGCTTCTCTCTCTTCATCTCTCTCTTTTCTCTCTCTAAATCTCAATCTCCTCTCCCCCTGTCTCCGTGCTCTGTGCTCTCTCTCTCTCTCTCTCTGCTCGTATTCTCTCAGCCTTTCATGGACTAAGGGGACTAAGGCACTTGATTCCGGAAGTGGTCGCTCGACCTAATGGTCCGACTCCGTTCTCCGATCTCCGCGCATACCCGTTACATGTATCTCTCTAAAAACCTGTTTTTTTTTACATGTCTCCTACCTTGACAAACTGTTCATCCAGCCTCTGCCTATTCACTTACGTTTTCAACGCTCTTTTAACTTACTCGTCTGGCGAAAACTTTTCATCTACCAACTAAGATTTCTTTGAATTATTTAGAGAGCGGGACAATGTCACAACACTCCGAACATGAATGAGCCCATCGTTAACCCTCCATTTTTTCTAAAGTCTTGTCTCGCCACCTGATCTGTTAACGCTTGAACGATAATTATGAGTGAAAAAAACGTCCTCAGAAAGTGCGTCTGACTCGTGAAATCTCTCGTTCCTTCCCGATCAGGAGCAAAGATGACTTCCTTAGAGAATATTCACCTACAATCTGATATTCTACCTTTTACCTTTGTCTCTTCCACACCTACAACAAATTGTACCACTCGAAGAATAAACTTTGATTCTCTCTTACAAAGCAAGTATCCTCTTCTGAAGAGCCTTGGAAACTTTGCATCACTCCAACTGATCCTTCTTCCAGCGTGTCAGCACACATTACAATTGGCAACAAATACCACCTTCAGACAGCATTGATGCGCCTCTGTGCATGGCAGAACCCCATAATTGGGCAGGCTATTAGCATTGGGCCCCGTGCTCTTTAGTCGAACACATACAGAATCTCCGTTGGACACATAGGACCTCAAAACCAAAACTCGCGTGGGATCAGCTTATCGTAACCTACACAAAAAGAATATGCTATCCATTAGTATCATCTCTATTTCCGCATACCAAGTTTGTCAGACCGAATAGCCTTTCATTCCATACCTTAATCGAACTTCATTAGGGCGCAATGGAAGTATTAATGAAACAACCTCTTTGAATTCTCGACGCAGTTGTGGAGTCGCTGATCTATTAATCATTTATCACATCCTTATGCAGAAGATGAACATATTCGCTCATTCTAGTCTTACTACCATTATACAGTTTGATCTTTTTCTCTTACTCAATATAACTATCTTATATGTAAATACCCCCTAAAGGACTAACCGCTATAATTGCATATACAATCTCTATATCGAACTGATACTATAACTTAGTATATAATAATATAATGTACTATAATGAATATTTTATTTTATCATTAATTATATCTTACCTACTATATAGTATATCGGCCATTAATCTTGCCTATTTCTCAATTTAGGTGGAAATATAACCTATTTAGGGCTGGGCCATTATTATCTCTAGAATAATAATTAATTCTATTAATTCTAATCATCATCTAATCACTCATTCAATCATCATTAATCTAATCATCAATCATTACATTCTAATCTAATCTATATCTATCATCTACCTCTCTTCATATACCCAAAATGGGGTGAGGCTGCTCGCATGCCACCGGAAAACCAGAAAAGAGGTAGAAGATATGGACGCAAGTCGAAAAGAAAGACCAGCCTTACCATCCTTTATATCCTTAAGTAAGTACTCTACAGTTCAGAAAAATTCATTGATTTTTATAAAACTAGGTATATATATGTATTAGATCTATGCGACACTACTCACTTATATTATATATGAGTCAATATCTCGTCACTAAATTGAGTATAAGATATAGTTCATATCCCCCTGGACACAGGCCAATCTAAAACCCATACCGTAACTTTTCATATAAAATCATAAAACTTACACCTATATATTCTACTCCTATATTAATGTCAACTACTTGCTGTCTATTCTAGCTATATGTTCTACAAACTTCTATAACATATTATAATCCTTCACCTTCTAAACTGAGTATTTCTTTTGAGTCATGTAACTTCAATCCCCACTTATTCCTTATCGGTCCTCCCTAATACCGAGTCACGTATGCAAGTCTATAAAACCATAATAATGATACCTAATTATATATCATTATATTCTGTGAGTATTTTCATTTTCCCAATATAAGGTTACTTAAAATTAAACAAATTTTCATATACACACATATTCCTATCTATCCACGTCATAAAAATATAAGATATAACTTGTACAATAGAAAAACACATTTTAAATAAGAACTCGTGATCATGGTAGAAATAAATACCCTGGTTGATAGCTAGCGAGACTATGGGATTTAATAAGATCTACGTTAAATTAATTTCCTTCATAGTCTGATATAGCCGAGTATAATGAGTTCAAATTCGTTCGGCTTCGGAAACGAAAACAAAATTTAACTACCTCATATAATATTATATCATGTGAGTAGTAGAGATTAGTACTGAATAAATGTAATAGAACTATTGTGTAAATTACTAACCTAATTCTCTAAATACCCACAACTATATATTATATCTAACTAAAACTAATTAGGCAATAGCATTACAAACAGAACTAAATCTTATTAACTATATAAAACACTATACAAAAATACACTAACTCTCTCTGCGGCCCTAATGCATATTCTAACATTAAGATAGAGTATTACTCAGCTCTTTTACTATAATGTATAGTATATACACATACAGTCCCAAATGTGTTATATATAAATATAGAATTATACCAAATTGCTTAAACAAACATGCCAATATAAGTTTTAGAGTAGGTTTGCTACAAAAGTAATCTAGATGAAATAACCTTTGTAAAATATATTTAATTTACACTTTAGTATTAGGAAATACATTGAAAACACCATAGTTTTACGCCTGTATCAATCGCCCACTTAGATCTAGGTTATTAGGTAATCTAACTCCTCCCAAATTTCATAGGATAAAGAGGTCTGTGGCAAACTATATATATATTATATAATATATTAATATTATATATATTATTAATACAATTAAATAATTATATATTAATATATATATAATATTATAATATTGTATATAACTAATATATATATATATATATATATCATAATATTAATATTAATATATTAATAATAATATATATATTATATATATATATATATAATATATTACTATATATAATGAATATAATATTAATATATATAGCTACCGAGAATGGGTAGATTATTTTAAATTGAATGAAATAATAAAAGTGTAATAAAAGTAGTAAAAATAAAAGCTCATACAATGCCCACCTAACCCAAATTTTGCACGGCTACCATGGAGAAACAAGTCTTTAATATGTAAAGTGGGAAAAGAATTCACGTCAGATACATTATGATGAATATGTATTGTAGTTTATATAATTATGTTATCAAGCTCTATCGGTGAATATAGTAGTGATTGAAACACCTACAAAGCGTATAATACATAAGATATGGAAATATTGTGGTATAAGCACTTAGTTTCAAAATGAACAAAATTCAAGTGCAGTCAGCGAATGGGATGTGGCAATTCCGGAATTGCGCAAAATGATAAGTAGACAATGGCAAAAGAGCGATATATTAACGAATTCCTCGTTAAAAACGATATGTCACAAAAAAGATACACAACACAAAATCAGAACATTTACCGAAAAAACAAAAAAATGTGAAGTTCAAAATAGAAAAGAAAACAATATTACTCCACAACCCAAACAATTACACCGACTTCGGGAATGATAGAATAATACAGACCTCGAATTAAATTTAATGAATACTACACAAGTAATAAACAAATCGTATAAATAAATAATACAAGATAAAAACATTTAAATTATATGAATAACAATTGCAAAGGATCGTTGACATACTCATGACATTACCATTACTCGGACAATTCTTTTTTTAAGTATAACGTAGTTAATTTAATTAAAAAATCATATATATGTAAATAATTATCCATCAAAAAGAACTGGAAAAAAAGTTCCTGAAAAATTTATTAGAGTAATTAAATATTAATTCTTAATTGTTTAAAATACTGAGTATTCGAGATCTACAATATACATTAATAAACTAGCCAGAAAGAACGTGAATCTGATCATTAATTTCAACAATAAAATCATAATTCAATTCAATATAAATATTATTAGATGATATATATAGACTTATTTAGACATATAATTTATTACAATCTTAAAAAATAAGGTTGACACAAAATTTATGAAGGTAATATTCTCCTCCAGGATATTTTTAAAACTATATTTTCAAGAAAATAAGATTGTACAATTGAAATGATAATGATAGGAAGATGCTGGCGTGATATATTCTTCCAGAATTAACAAAAACGGAAAATAAATCAGATAATACCCAGGAAATAAAAAATAATATAAGGAAATTTATAAAGGAATGAATTATATATTAAATTAATAATAAATCTATATATAGAAATTTATAACAATAATAAATATACTAATTAATAATTGAATATCATACAAAATATTAAGTCCAAAAAAAATCCAAATTTAATAAACGTCAATCTTTTAAAACGTTTTTAGTTTTACTGACTTATCACATAACTCAAATATAAACATATAAAATTATTAAATTAATTATTTCCTTTATTCAACTTATATTGCTAAATTAAATAGAAAACTAAATCTTATTACCTATTAAAAATATAATTAAATTAATAATAATTAATTAATTAAATAAATAATCTAATAATAATAATTATATAATTAAATAATTAATAAGATAATAATAAAATAATAATATAATATATAATAATAATAAACTATTGAAGTTTTTTAAATAATAACTATTCCATAATAAGGTCCAGATATTATACTTTTTGAATTTTAACTGAATAAAATAATTCTTAGAATGTATGTAAAGATAATTATAAAAGAATACATATTAATTAAAATTATAATTAGTTATTTATGAAGCCTCCGACACCCCACATCACCGTGTGACATAAGATGGACAAATTATATTTGGATGTTGATTAAGTTAGAAAATTAAAAATTAGATTGGAAAAAGATTTTTGAAAGAGTAAAAAATATTAAAGTTTAAAATTTATTTTTTACAAATATTAGTTTTAAAGAAAGAAAAATTTCAAGGAAAAACTTTTACCCTGAAATTAATTTTTATTAATAGATTTCGCTCCAGAAAAGCTTTTTGATTTTTCAGTTGATGAGTCAAAATAAATTTTTATTTCTTCGAAAATGAATGGATAAAATTAAAACGAATGTGGGAATCAAATTGGGTGGAAAGCATGCTATATATGGCGCTTAATACTTTTTAGTTATATATATAATATAATATACTCTATACAGTACTAATTTAAACTAATCTAATTCCTTATATGGCGCTATAAGGATAGTAATTAGCAGAAATAATAGCCAATAATACTCCTATAATATACTAAACTAGACTACGCATATGAGATAAAAATTATTATAATTAATATAAACTAGAATAGCAATATATAATATATATATATAATATATATAAATAGTAAAATATAATAATTGCTATATTATAAAACATTATACAATAGATTTAAGCTAATTTTCCAAAAAAAGCTCAGGATACTAATTAGCGATGCTCAGTATCCCGGAAGATATTACATAATTCCTTTTTATTTGTGTCAGAATGCCCAGAACCGGTGGCACAGAGAAGATGAAGACTCTATGGAGAACTGCAATGCAGCAATGTGAAAACCCCGTTTCCAAACCAACTCAAACGTCCCGGAAGCCTACAGCCCGAGCCTGGTCCGAGAGACGTTGTTGAGAAAATTATCAGATTAATTAGCAAAAGTCTTAGACACGTCTAGTACTCCCCGTCTCGAAGCTGATATTTACCTCGTTCCGTCGAAGCATATTCGTAAGAATCTCGATTCGAGAGTACAGGTAAACCAATTATACAGGTCGTTACCTACTACAAAACGAGGAAGCCAGGACCCCAGACCCAGCCTTCAAACAGTAGAGAATGTACTATGGCTACCATGATTCAAATCTGATCAACTTTTAATAGGGCCTCTTACGAAGGAGAAAATGAGCTTATATAAGACTACGTGTCACACGGATGCAAATCTGTTGGACTTCATTATTTAACTCATTCAATTAAATATCTTACAATTAAGTTCAAACCAAATGTAGTAACGATCTTATTAAGTACATGTTGTATTTGAAACTTTCAATTAAGCAATATTTATAATTACATTAAAATAGATCTTTTTAATACTGAATTTGAAGAGAGATATTCATATAAATACTTTTTAAAATAGTGTAAAATTAAAATTATTCTTTTTAATGTGAAAAACTATTCATTTTCATGAAAATATATATAATAATATATAGGTATCGAAAATTCAAATTGAAACGCTCTTCTTAAAGCAACATTACCTCACCACGAGAAACCTCCAATGAATTTTAAATTCAGTTCTTTAGGAAAGACTTTTTCTATATTACAATATTCATAACTCCTTTCATATTTAAAGTACGAT
>JABUQX010128830.1:0-22187 GCA_015478945.1 Trachelipus rathkii | reverse complement strand
CCGCTGTATATTCCCTATTAATCATCATCATGCCTGTTGCAAATCCATAAAACCCAAATACAATTCATTCTTCTCCTCATTTTTCTAATTCATTTGTTTTAATGTAAAGATTAAATCCACACATCCCCTACCATTCTAAACGCACCTTGTTCTTCACCAATCAGTCCTTCTTCAGTCACTCGACGCACCTTTCTACTAAAATACCACATATATCTTCCCTAATAATTCAATAACCACTCTCCCCATACTCAGTACAGTTACTTATCCCCACCCTTATATAAGGAACTATTACTGCTCTCTCCAATCCCGCGAAACTATACCCTCCATAAACGCTTATTACACAACTTCCAAATCCAACTCAATCACCATCTGCTCGTTTTTGATCATTTCTACCAGTGTTTCAAGGATTCTTTATCTATGATCAGAGAGATTTACCTTTCTCTCAACTTCTTTCACTTATCCATTAATAATAATTACCTTAATAATAATTTAATTAATACAATAATTAATTAGTACTTTTATTTTTTTATGAGTGCATGGAGCCACCACTGCGCACAAAAAGCGGCGATACTGAGTCAGAAACCAAACTACAGGGGCAACCCCTAAACAGAACGCATGAAATGGAATGCAATTATTAAACTCTATAGAGTAGAGTCAGTTCGAAGGCAAAATCGCGTCACTGTGGAAATATGATCTTATAACATATATGAGAACTGACAGAAAAAGTGTGTGTAATAATAGAGTAAAGCTGTCCTGAAGCCAAGACACATTAAATCCACGAGAAGATGGCGTAACCGAAAGCAGACACTGGGAACGGCAGAAAGGGCTATGGGGCGTAGCGCTCCTGTTGCTAAGAATAGCTGTGTGTTACATTAGTATGGCTAATTCGGAAACGAGCCAGGACCACCTCCTGGTGCCGACTCCGGTGAAAAGACGATGAAATCCCCAGGAGAGGCTTTACGCTACCCAGTTTAGCACCACGATGATTTTCCGACCAACACTCCTGCCAACAAGCGAGAAGCCCTGTTTGAGTCGAGAGCAGAAATCAGCAGCTGGGGGGTGTTCCCAAGATGGCTACAGGCAAGTATCGTCGACAGGTATTTTATGGCGCGATAGGCTGTTTTTGCAGGCCAATTCGTTACCCAGGATACCACGTGAGATGGGACCCAGCAAAATGTCAAACACTGCTGTAAGTTCAGCATGCAAAGATACATATGAAACCTTGGATGATGGAACCACAGTGATGCTCATCGTTCGACGTGAGTGGCAAGAAGAGAACTCTGGGAGTCAGAAAAAATCATACGTGTCAAGCTGATCTAGTGTCAGAATCTCGCCATCAGCCAAAGAAAACTTAACTTGCTGTAAAAGACGGACGCAATAGAAGGGAGAGGGACAGGGCAACCGAAAGACTGTTGATGAACCCACCGACCCTCCTCGCCCGGGATCCGTCGGGTGGAGGCGCCCGCCAGAGCCCCACGGAGAGCCAGTGAGATGAGCAGCCTTCAGCAGACGGTGGCCTTCGGATTTTGATAAGGCAGACAACCCCATGCACACCAGGGGCGGATACAACCAATAAGGGCAAACATCATCGTAGTCAAATTGAACAGCACAGGGAGGCGGAGAAAACGGAAGACAGACGCCACAACCTCAGCAACTGGCTACAATAGGCAGGCTACAGAACTCAGCGATGAGAGGAGTCAAAGCTGATGGCTTGGGGATTTGTAGACGGAGAAACAAGGAGCACATGAGATACTCTCTCCGTAAAGACAGGGGCATCACCCCAGCCTCCACCTCCAAACTCTCCTTTGGCGAAGAAAGAAACGCCCTAAGTGATATCCGCAGACCCCCATTCTGTATCGGGTCGAGAAGGCGTAGACGTCTGGCCACATATCGCACACGCATAATCCAACTTTGACCTGACCAACATGATCAGCAGACGAAGCATGACCTTACGATCAGCACCCCAAGATGTAGACGTAAGGTGGCGTAAGAGGTCCAATGAGCGGTGGCAGTTAAGTTTCAAATTGAGATATAGAGTAAGTTTGAAGACCATCCGTCAATTAGACCGCAGAACCTCAAATTTGTAGGTAAGGATGGGAACCATATGGGTCGCAGTGGAGACAACAAATCACCCCTACGATCCCGTTTACCACCTCTACGGAAAAGCATGGTCTTCGTCTTAGTGACGGAAAAGTAAAACCCCGTGAATCACTCCACGAAGTCACCCCATTGACGGCCAGCTGCAGCTGACGTTCCATGCATGATAGTTTCACTCCAGAAACACAACGCCAGGTCTCCCACATAGAGAGAGCACTGAACGGAAGATGGGATGCTAGGCAACGACACCATTGAAATGGACAGCAAAAAAGAGAACGTTGAGCACACTTCCCTTGCGGCACCCCTGACAATGTCAAAATGACGAGACAGAGTGGCACCACAGCGAACCCGGAAAGATCGACCCGACATAAGAGACTGAAGGAAGAGGGAATGTCCCTAAGGCCCAGTTGAGTGCAAGCTGCGAGAACTCATTCTCCTTATGTGGAATCAAGCCTTCGAGATCGAAGAAAAAACAGCTAGACTGACGTGAGCCTGCATGAGGAGAGCCTCCTCAGCCAGATAATGGTCCAACCGGAGAAGAGGCCTCGTGGGATCGATGATTCCAAACCCAAACTGATGGGTGAAAGCACGAAGGCTCCAACGTCGGGAGAAGACGATTAGCCACCATCTTCCATCAACTTATCCAACGTCGGGAGACGAATAGCCACCATCTTCTCCATCAACTTGCAGGTGATAAGTTAGAGAAATGGGACGTTGGTTGTCCGCGATTGTAGGGTCCTTTCCTGGTTTGAAATGGGAATGGTATAAGCCGTTAGCCAAACTGGGGAGAAGACCCCCTCCACCCCTAGACTCGATTATGTAAAGAGAGGAGAAACGCCAAAGCAGGCATGGAGATGACGCATAAGATTTTGTAGGATACCCTCAGGCCAGGCACTCCATCTCCAAAGGAGGAGAACTTCCTGAAATCTTCCGCCCCTGGGAACAATTTGATTATAAAGAAGAACCACCAGGAGGAACAGAAAAACTGGAATTGAGGGCTCGATCGACGGAAAGGCTCACGATACCGAGAATCTGCAGCAAGCAGCAAAATGGTATCCCAGCTCATGCAACCATGCCCGGAGCGGAATGATGTGTCACACGGGTGTACCACAGCTGATGACAATCGGTGGCTCCCTGTGGTGCTTGCAAGAAATTTTGCGCACACCACCATACAACCGACGACAATGGCGTAGATGATTTGACCGTGAAAACGTAAGTTCGAAAATACCGTTTCCGTTTAGATACTATTGAGACCGGAGAGCAGCGGCCTTAAAGAGGATCAACATAGACTGTGAAGGTGTTTTCTTGTAAGAACGATAGAGTTGAGTTTAGCACGATTAGCCCGAGCGGCAATCTGCGTTCCTACCACGGTGGCAGAACGACGACGCAGAGCAGGGACAGGCGGGCCCCGCCGCCTCCAGAACAACATCCGCAAAGAGCGGTGAACGCATCCGCAGGAAGGAAAGCCAGTGACCGGCGCGTAGATTGCTGCTGGCTAGAAAGGTACCAATCAGCCCCGTCATAACGCCGCGGTAAGGCAGCTGGAGGATGATCAGCAAAGAGACAAGGCAGATAGGGCAATGGTCACTCACAAGGTAAAAGAAGATCTGCCCCACCAGAATTTGTCAATGAACGAAAGAGTATAGAAGATGTCAACACAGAGAAGTATTGAGTGTCAAAACGTTCGGAAAGTTAAGCCTATAAAGGAGGCATATCGCAAACGAAAAGGCTCTGGCAAACACCTAACAGCTAAACTTAATATAAAGACGGTAAACCGAGTCACCCGACAAGAGGCGAATATTATCCCCAAAACCAACAAGTGGGTGGAGGGAGGTTTCAAAACATCCGAAAAGATCCTCTCTCGTAAATGCAACTAGTGCAGATTTACACAAAGCGAACGGGAATCGAGGTGACCACGGGCAGCTACCGCGTAACCGAGCTGGAAATGGGGATATGAGTGAAAGGGAACCGATTCGTGGAACAGAATCGCCGTACCACCCCTATCATTAGCGCCACGACGAATTTGGGAAGCGAGAGGCAACCTGTATTTGGACGGCGGCAGAAAAGCATCGGCTACGTAGTTGCAATTCTTGGGAGGCAGATGGCTCTTGAGGCGTAATTAATAAATCTACCCAACTTTCGAAGTTCGGGCAGTAAATAACGGTAGTTCCATTGAAGAACCAGTCACAAGAAAGAAGAAGCGACCAGTCCGGCAATGCGGTCTGTTACAATCGTTGATATGCGATGGGCGTCAGTTTTTTTTAGAAGCACGCGTCGATCGAAGGCGTGGGTCACTAGATGGCCCATGAGGGGGCGCCTTAACCTGGCGGAAGAGGAAGGTCATGGAGAATTGACACCGGAGGTTTATCCTGAGATAGAGAATGGTCGCTCCCCACCACAGCGGGAGCGACCCCGTCAAAAAGATGTGCTAAACCAATCTCCACATCAGATGGTCTCAGAGAAGATCGTCTCTCAACGGGGGAGACAAGGGAACCCCCAATATCGTCCAGGACGGGCGTAGAACGCACAGGTGTATCACACCGCTGAAGACTCGTTACAGATGGAGTCCCAACAGGGATGGCAAAAGGAGGAACCAGACAAGGACTGGGGAGGAGGCCCAGCTAACATCCTCAAAGCCTAGCGTCCCCAGTGGAAGCCCAGAGAAGGGACAGTGGTGCTGAGGTAGGGGGAGGAACAGTGTATCCCCCATTGGCCTTGCACAGCCTCCTGAACAACAGGGGACTGGTCTCACCTGTGGGGAACACAAGAGGTACAGTGGGGACCTGATCCCAAGTTGGGTAATCCCAGAAGATGTTGAGCTGGTGGTGGATCTATTGGCGATATCAGACTCGGAATCGCTAAATAAGGAACTGAGGGCTGTACTTAAGAAGAAGGCCTGATAAACTATCTGGGATAGCCGAAACAGACGAATTACTTTCCACATCACCATGGCGTTTCGAGCGACGGGCAAGTTTGGGCAAACCACCAGGAGACCCAGTCGGACGGGCAGACGGCGAGGATTTTAAGAAATCCGTCGAACGATAGTGAAAAGAGTAATGGCGTCTCGCAGGAGGAGACGTGACACGTTCAGGAGAGTCCACAATACTAGAAGAACGGTTCGGCAGTTTCCAGGAGAGGAGCCGGACGTTTACGGGAAACAGTCGGAAAAGGAGAGTCATCATCGAGTAGTAACGCAGGGGATGTTCCCAAATCAGGGGAAGAACCAGAAATTGGAGAGCATACAACCCTGAGTGCGGCATGAACTTCAGCCGAAGCCACACCATAGGAAATGGATGTAAGGACTGGAGAGTTGTGATGAGCGACAGTACGGATCATGTCGGGAAAATGCGGGGGGCAGTTCGATTGCAGAGTAGAAATGTGTAACCCAGTAGTGGGTACAGTATCCGATCGAGAGAGCTGCGAATTATGTAGAGGACGATTGGGCGGTAGAAACCGGCCTAGTCACAGCAACAAAGGAGAGAGGCAGGTGTGAAGTTTTAGCACGAAGAGAGGCCTCACGGCGATCGAGCAAAGTGGCACACTGTTCACAACCCTTTTCCAAAAGAAAAGAGGGACAGTGCATAGATGACGCCTGATGAGAACCCTTGCAATTCGGCCAGCAAGGCAGGTTTCGCACGGTGTGGAGAGTGTCACCACACCTCGGACAGATGAACTGCGGAGATCTACAATATTTTTGAGGATGGCCAAATTTGTGACATTTGAAACATGTCCTTGGGTGCGGGATGTATGGCCGAATCGAGTGGATAGTGAAACCAATCTTCACCCTGGTCGGAGGGAATGGGACACTAAACGTGAGAAGAAGACGAGGGTTGGACACAGTGGGAGTCTCCTTATGAGGAAGAGGGAACCGGTAGACATTTGTGACCGGAATATGTCGCTTTGTAAAAAGTTCGAGAATGGCCTCAGGATCATCGGAACGGACCTCCGGAGCTTAAACTGTTCCTTTAGATGTATTACGAACATCGTCCGGCGTGGAGACAATCGAGAGGTCGCCCAAATATGAAAGAGAAGCCAATAACTGACTTTGATGTCAAGAGGTGGCACGAATGAGGAGAGAACCATTCCTCATGGGAGTCGCCTGATGATCGGTCGAACTGAGAACGTAGTCTAACGCGTCACTAAGGACGAGATGGCTACGAGACGTGAGAGGTTGTGAAGTCGGCGAACTAAGATAAAAGTACAAAGGATAGGTGTCATTAGTGGGGGCACCCAGCGGAGGGTCCGAGAACGGAAATCGTTCAATAGGTCGAGGCGTATGGGTAGCGAGTAGGCGGGGCCCGAACGGGTGAGGAGAAGTCTGACTTTTGGCAGACGCGATTGATGATATAACGACAGGTACAGATATGACATATTCACCTTGAAGATGAGGGAGGGACAATCCATAAAGCTGGAATTGGGGTGTAAGGAAATTGTTGATTGATAGGAGAGCATGAACCATTTCTGTCTACTAGGGGGTACTCGTGTAAGCTACTACTAGTCCCGGCCTAGAGGAACCAGGGAAATGCCAGTAGGGAATACTGACTGAAGAATACTTCTTTTCATATAAATAGTATTTTTATTTACGGGCGTATTTTCACATGTTAAACTCCTATATAAGATACTTCTCCACCGCAATAAAACCAAGAATAATAAAACCAATGAGACATAAAGAACAATATACCAGAGGGATGGGAAGGAAACTATACCTATGGGAAAGTGTCCTGTCCACTGCAGGAGACCCCAAGGCCAGAACCCAACACAAACCGCCCTGAAACCCCCACTTAGGGAAGGCAGCGGATGTGGCCTCGGGAGCCCCCGGAACCTGCGACAGTCCCCTCCCCATTAACCACACGGGTACTGAACGCGAATTCGGGATTATACACCTGGGCAGGATGTTTCCTAGGGTTAACCCCAAGCGTTCGTCCCCAACAATAGACGGCCCGATCATAGGCGGATTATACAACCTGTACCCCTCATCCGCGGGGGATGGAGGTTAGGACGGACCCAGGACCCAAAACAGGAACAGACACCCGGAAAGCCATAAGGGCCAAGCGAAGGGAAAGGAGGGCCACTAAAAGAGGGGTGGTACGTACCACAATACGTGGTGAATGGAGTAAACAACCAGAGAACAAGTTGGGAAACACGACAAAACAAAAATCGGGAATATAATAAACTGAAAAGAGGGAAATCGTAACTTTGCAGATAATATCCAGAAGGGATATCGAACCCCTCGCCACGTTAAGGTGGGCACGTTATCGAGGATTAACAATAACAATAATTAGTTAATAATAATTACCATTACCTCCTAATTATTAATACGTAATAATAATAATAATAATGATTTTTTTTTTGGGGGGTGTACTTAGGGAAATCTACAGCACACAAGGATGTGGCTATACCGTTAGTAAACTACCACAAGGGAAATCCCTAACGGAATGAAATAGGAACAAGGCTCAGATGGTTAGATTCATACAACATGTGTTTCGTTCAGGAAGGCAAAAACGCGATCACTATGAAAGTGAGATGATTCGACAAGATGCCTACAAGGATGCTGAAGAGGCAAGAAGTAGTAATGTCAGGGAAGAACCTAGTTTCGGTCGAGATGGTACCAACCACAAAGAGATGAACGATCAAGAGAGTAAGAAGACAACTGAGGAGTGGCAATCGTGGCAGGTCGGGGGATCCCCCTGCGACATAAGAAACCCATGGGTGGAGCTTCAAAGCACACCCAGACGCAATCGTTAGGACCACTCCAGGAGGCAACTCCTCCTACTAGAAGAAGACCACCGACCAATGACGGATTTGACGTTCCGAAGTTTGGCGCCACGAGCATCCTCCGCCCAACACGATTGTCAGCCAGAGAGGAAACCCCGACATAATGAGATGGAGAAATCTGCAGCAGGGAAATGGCCCAGGTGCACAGCAGGAGGAAGGTATTGGACACACAACACCCTGTGCGTGGCCGCCTGTTTGGCCTCCCCATCGGCCCGTTCGTTACCAGGAACACCTACATGGGAGGGAACCCAACAGAACTAATGTGGTTCTGCGCAGGCAACAAGCAGAGGGACAGTTGAATTGCACAGACCAAAGGGTTTCAGGTTGATCGATCAAGCAACGCCTGGAGAGCGCTTCGAGAATCGGAAAAGATGGTATAGTTACCCCCACGGGTGAAGGTACCGATTCTGTTCCCCACCATGGACATCGCTACCAGTTCAGTGGAAAAAACAGACAAATACGGTGGAAGGGTGTGAGATACAAGGAAGTCCGGAAACACAGCTGAAGCACCCACCCCTCCTTCCGTCTTGGAACCGTCGGTGTAAACCGCTATAGAGTCGCCATGGACCTCCGCGTGAGACAGAAAGGAATCCCTACACTGCACCGGGAGCGCCTCCGATCTACTCAAAGACTGGATCCCATTGCAGAGAGCATGAGGTGGATAAACCCACTTTGAATGGGAAAAGATAAAATCATATTGCATGACCGCTCGCTGAGAAAGGTCGAGGAAAGCGAAGATGGAAGTAACAACCCTAGCAAATGGCCAATAAAAGAAGGCTGGGGATGACGCGTTTGACATGGTAAGCCATGGCCGACGAGGTAGGGGCCTGAATACGGATGATAATGAGCACACGAGCGTTCCTCCGGGGCAGGATAGGTGACCGGCCTCCACCTCCTGGCTTTCTCTCGGAGAGGAACGGAATCCTCCCGTGGCAATTCGCAGACCTTCGGTCTGAATGAGGTCAAGAAGACGGAGGTAGGACTGAAAGGTCTGCCCATATATGGCACAACCATAGGCTACAGTCATTAATAATAATAATAATAATAATAATAATAATAATAATACACACACACACACACACACACACACAATAATAATAATAATAATAATAATAATAATAATAATAATAATAAGGTATGCCCTATCTGTTAATCTATTAGTCGTGTAACCAATATACGTCGACGTACAGTCAGACTCGGGACATGCGAATTGGTACACGACATGGTGATTAACTGAAAGGGTATCCTTAGTTGAGAAGCAGGAAGAAAGTTTTCTTGTTTTGTGGTATAGTTTAACTGTGATTTTTGAATTACTTGTAGATTTAATGTGGGCGTTAATAATGCCGCGTAGGCATTTTTCCTCTTTCTCAAAGTCTTTTGCATTTGAGGTTTTAAAATAAAATTCTAATAAGCTTATGAGATATTGTTCGTATTGTCCTGTTTATTTATAGGATGGTTTTGCCATTTTCTCCGTTAAATTTAAAGGGTGGTTAGCAGTTAATCAGGTTCTGTTTAATTCTTTAACACCAGCAACAAATGACTCCTAACTGAGCATACCTTATAAGCCCTATATATATGAGTGACAAGTGTTTTAACAATTGAATTCTTACATACTTCTGGGGAGTAGGAGTTGTAATTAGGGTACAGACCATTATTAGTTGGTTTGACATGTATGCCTGTGGAAAAAGTTCCATCATTATTAATTTAGATTTTAAAATGCAAAAAGTTAATATTATTTAGAGATGTTTCAGATGTGAATTTGAGGCAAGAAAAGCTTTGCAAGCGGTTGATAAACTGATGAATGTCTGTATGGTTCCAACATAGTATGGGTGCTAAATAATACATTCATATAGAAGACCAAGAATGTAGTTGTTTTCCCTCTGTACTTATTTCTTTTCAGCTCCGCCATAAAGTCAGCGTTAATGTAGGGCCTAGAGGTGAACCCATGGCAACACCATGAAAATCAGAAGAAAATATTTAGGGAATTGGATAGAAATTAAAACTATAATAATAATAATACACACACACATACACACATTAATAATAATACACACACACACACACACACACACAATAATAGTAATAATAATAATAAAATAATAATACATAATAATAATAATAATAATAATAAAAATACAGAAAAGTAATGGCGGGTTTTTGTGAGAGGTCATGTTTGTGGGCCTGGCCCACTGGGTGAACCCTTACACTGACGAGATACCACAGTGGGGGTCTGTCACAGAGTTATGGAACCCTAGGATGGGATTTTGGCTGCGACATCTCGCACTTAAGAGAATGAGGGAATGGTAAGGAGGGAGATTTCCTTTTGACTTACGTAATGTTCTTCTACTTAATTATTCTCTTCAGTGTAAATAATAATACACACACAATAAGACAATAAAAATAATAATAATAATAATAATAATAATAATAATAATAATAATAATAATAATAATAATAATAATAATAATAATAATAATAATAATAAAATAATAATAATAATAATAATAATAATAATAATAATAATAATAATAATAATAATAATAATAGAGAAAAGTAATGTTCCATGTACTCTGGTTCATCTGATTGTAAACTTGAGTAATAAGAGAAATGAATTAAAATACCTTCACGTATTGAGGGCTCGACTTCTTCCCAATCATTTCAGGTTTTATGACGTCATTGTTGACTTGTTCTTCGTCTAACATGGATTCCTTCTTTATTTCTCTCAACTCTGACTTTATAGATACCGTTTCATCTAATTCTTCAATTTTAATGCTAAATGGAGAAGCAAAGTTTGTCCCACTGTCAGGAAAGATCTGAAAATGACCAAAGGGTTTATATAAGCTTGCTGGGATAGGATTTACATAGGATTTACATAAATAGAGAGAGATGTGGGTTGAAATCTTCTACCTGATGAACTTCTTATCTAATGGAGAATTTTCTGTTAATATTCACTTATTAGATTTCAGAAATTCTGTAAATTTACATTTGTATCTTTAATATTTTTTTATGTAACTTTTAGCAGTATAATAAAAGTAAAATAATAAAAAAATTTTCTTTAGGATATTACAGGTAAATTTAAAAAAAGTTATAAGTATGTTGAAATTACTCTATAATAAAATACATTAGTAAAACAGTTTAAAAATATTATACTAAATAAGAGAGCCAACTCCAAACCAGTAAAAAGATGAATTTCAGTTAGGAGTCTGAGTCTGGACTGGATTACAAATACTACTACTACTACTAATAATAAAAGAATAAGAGAAAGGGAAATCAAACCAGAATGATCAGAAGGAAGCCACATTGAGGGAGTGAAATGTAGGAAATACGTAATGATTGGAGTCTTACTTTTATCACAGGCCTTGCAGGGAGGATTACTAAATGAAGTATTCAAAAATATTAATCAGTTTCAGATAATTTTTAAACTCCTTAATTAGTATAATTTACCATTTTTATCTGCTTCTTAAAACATCCAAAAGAAATTAATTGCACTATTATTATTATGATTTTTGTGCTCGAGTGGAGAGGAGTTGTGATTCTGATGAGTGACTTGTTGGCACAGAGCTTTGGGTTGGATTTGTCTGGTGAGTATTACAATACTAATGGTTAAATTTAATTTTGAAGAAAAGGTTAAGGTACAGTATGTGGTTGTAGCATATGGTCCATCTTAGGGTGATCTTGAAGAGAGTGAGACTTTCTGAGATAATCTAAAAGAACGAGGTTTTGGACAGGGAGAGTGGAGGGCTTCAGAACAATTGTTCTGGGACTTAAAAGGGTTGGAAAGGTGATTGAAAGAGGGATGGTAAACAGTGCCTTTGGGATTGCAGGAGAAAATGAGAATGGCAGAAAGTTGATTGAATTCTGTAAGGAGAAAGTTATATGTGAAACCAATACATTTTTTGGACAAAATTATCCATAAGTATACAAGACTTGATGGAGATGGTATTGAAGTGATGAGTCTGATTGATTTTGTATTGGTGAAGAAGGACATGTTGAAGTATATGATGGATGTTAAATCAGTGAGGGGTTGGGGATGAGAATATCAGATCATTATGTTGTTTTATGTAAAATTAGTGGAGGGGCATGGATGGAGGAAGGAAGTGGGGAGAATTATTAGTGGTTAAATGAATAGGGTTATGATGAAAAACCTGTGAGAGCACTTGAGAACCCAATGAGAACAAGATGAATCTGAGTAAATTTGGACACAAATGATGAAAGTGTTTGTTGGTAGTGCAAGAAAAGTATGTGGGTGTGCTAAAGTAAAAAGTAAGAATGTGAATGGTGGGATAAATAGGTGATGCAAGCGATAAATTTTTTTAAAAAAAAAAGGCATTTTAGTTTTGCTAAATGTCAAAAATTATGGAGTTTTTGAAAGGAAAGGTGTATGAAAATATATTTAATGGAGGTTTCATAACTGATGAGATGGATGTGAAGGGGAGTGTGGGAGGGAACACTTCAAAAACATCTGACACCAGTAGTGATGATGAAGATGTGATTGTTAATGCGGAAGTGTATTTTGATGGTGTAAGAGTAGTTAGGTATTTTGGGAGGAGGTAATTAGTTGAGAAAGTAAATCCGCAGGTATAGATGGAATTATAGTGAAATGAATCAAAGAATGGGAGGTGAGGGACCTTGTGATTGACGGAATATGTTAAGTTGAAATATAACAAAGCATTTTGGAGGGTGTAGTTCCAAAGGACTTGGGGAAGAGTAGTGATGATATCCTTATATAAGGGTAAAAGGATAAGGGTAACTAGAAACTATAAGGGAATCAGTTTATTGAAGTGCTGTAGTGGAAGATATATGCTGGTATTATTTTGGTTGAAAGAGTGCATTCAAGTGACTGAAGAGCTATTGTTGGAAGAACAAGGTGCATTTAGTAGTAGTATAAGAATGTGTAGATCAAATTTTTATATTTAAGGAAATGAGTGAGAAAATGAGAAGTAGAGCAAACTAGTTAGAATTTATGGATTTGCAACAGGCGTATGACAGGATTAATAGGGAAGCTATGTGGCAGGTGTTAATGAGGTGAGCTTCTGAATGGAATCAAAAGTATGTACTGTATGTTGATAGAAGAATAAATGAAGTGGAAAGTGATCAGTTTAATCTTAATTGTGGAGTGAGGTAGGAATGTGATACGTCACCTTGGCTATTAATTTGTATATAGATGAGGTGATGAAAGAATTAAAACTAGGGGTGGCAGGGGAGGGGGGGGAGGGTTTGACTGATGGTGAATGAAAGAGTGGAAGGTGCCTGCGTATTGCATGCAGATGATTTGGTTTTGTGTAGTGAATCTGAAGAAAATTTGAGAGGGTTGGTAGAGGGGTTTAAACAGCAGTGTCCAAAAGGAGGAGTTTGAAAATAACTATAGGTAAGAGCGAGTTGATGGTGGTGGGTGGGGTGAGGAGAGACTGCTGTGTGAAATGTGTTGTATGGTTAGTAACTGAAACAACTACCTGAGTTAGTTTAAATATTTAGGCTATATGTTGAATGAAAAGGGAATGGATGATGCAGAGTGTAGTAGGAAATTTGTGATTGGTAGGATGGTGGAAGGCGGTATTAAATTTTTGATGAATGTAAAGGGAAAAAGTGCGCTGGGATTCTGCATGAGGGTATCGTATGTTGTTACAGGTGGGGATTCTGCATGAGGGTACCGTATGTTGTTACAGGTGTTAATTAGGATTGTGCATGAGGGGAGGGTATGTTGTTACAGGTGTTAATGTATATTTAGCAAAACTATGGTGTGGTATAAGAGATGTAGATCTAAGATGCAGTCTATTCAGATTGATAACACTGGGTAACAAAATTTTTTTTTGGGAAAATCGTCCAGGGTTTTCCAGCGGAATCAGACTATTTGAGATGCGCTGAGTCCGAAAATGCCCTTTGTTTTTTTCAATCAGGTCTTTTGTCGCTACAGGACATTAAGAAAAAAAACTTATTTTTCCCTCCAATCCCAATTCTGAGGATCATAACATTCGGTTTTTCCGTTTTCCTGGGTAAATAAAAGTCAACGTATCCAAATTCATTCATTTATTATATACTCGATTACATTTGATAAGTTTAATACATGTACATGAGCGTTACGTGACACAAAAGTTCAGAGTTCACGGCGTAAATCCCCGTTTCCTCGATTTCCGTGTGTGAGCAGCTGCTGGGTTGTCTCTCTTCAGCGACCAGCAGTAGTCCGCGAGCATGACTGCGTCCCACCTCCCATGGTACCTCTCCTCCATTTGACGCATGTCCTGATGGAACCTTTCTCCCTGCTCGTCGCTGACCGCACCAAGGTTTTCAGGACCTCTCCATGTGTGAGAACAGGAAATGCATCTTTATACTCATCAAACACCCGAGGTTTGGAAGTTCTTTATCATGCTGCTGATGAGTGTGCCGTTGTTTGCTGCCTTCTTGTTCCCCAGGAAGTTGTTCACCACCTGCACAAACGACCTCCAGGCGGCGCACTCTAGCGTGTTCATGGAGTTTCCGAACTCTGTGTCCTTGATGAGCTGCCGTATCTGTGGGCCATCGAAAAGGCCGGCCTTCAGCTTCTCAATGGTGACTCCAGGGAAGGGTCGGCACAGGTAGTTGAAGCACCTCCCATCCTTGCCCAGAGCGCGCGTGAACTGTTTCATTAACCCAAGCTTTGATGTGAAGCGGTGGGACAAAATCTTTTCCCAGTCAACAAGAGGTTCGTTTATGATGTTGCTGGCCCAAGGTACTAACTGCTCTCACGCCGGCCACTCTTTCTTCACATAGTGCTGAGGCTTCTGTCTCCGACTGTCCCACTTACTATATAAAAGCATCGGTACTGTGTGTACCCGGACTGCTGACCAAGTAGAAAGTTCACCATCTTAAGGTCGACGCAGATGACCCATTGGTGCTGCTGATATTGGATTTTGTCGAGCACGTACTTGACTGTTTCATATTTCTCTTTGAGAGTTGTGGAGTGCGCAAGAGGAATTGAGGCGAACTCGTTCCCTTGTGTATGAGCACACTCTTCAAAGAGCGCTTGCTACTGTCTATGAAGAGTCGCCAATCTCTCGGATCATATTGAGGAGCACCGAGTTTAGCAAGAAGACCGGCGACATCTCGGCAGTACACGAGGTCTTCCTCCTCGCAGAAGTAGCCCATTTAGTCCTGATGCCTTCTACGAAAGAACGTGATACGCGCGTCCTCACCGAGTAGATTTTTCTCTTTGAGTCTGGAGGCCAACAGCTCGGCGGAAGTTTTCGACAAGCTGAGATCCCGAACCAGATCATTAAGCTCACATTGTGAAAATGGGCTGCGGACCATCTTGTGTTCCATACTCCTCATCTGTATCTCCTCCCTCATATGCAGTGGTTGCGGCCTCGTCGTCGCTGTCAGGAAGCTCTCTGCACGCTGGTACAGGAAGTTCTTCGCAGTGAGCAACTGGACGGCGGGCAGATGGAAGGTCGGGGTACTGGAGGCTGCTCCGATTCTTTCGGTTGATGCCAGTAGTATCGATGGCGCAGAGTAACAATCCGATTCATGGTCAGACGGCTCCCTCCAAACCGATCGGAATCCCAAACTTTCAGTTGAAGTTTTTTCGTGCCCTTTCGTTCCACCGCCGGAGATACTTCCACGCACGTCTTTGCACACCGTGTTGCGGTCCCAGGACTTATCTTTGGTCACCCAGCTTGCTTGAAAGAAGGCCTGGTAGGCGCGCTTCACAAAACTTGTGATGCCCTTCCTGTGCCCCTTCCTGTGCCTTGACAGCGTGTATTCTCCGCAGATGTAGCAAGAAAACGTCAGGATTATTCCTGCATGACCGTCGCGCTGAAGCCATATCAATACTCTGAAAAGAAAGAAAAAAGGTCAATTAGTCATTTTGAAACAGAAACACATCAGAAGCAACCATTTATATATGAATAATTCGCTATATTCTTCCAGAAATATAGAATTGAACTCAAAAACCTCAGCATATTTAGACTAATTTTGGTGTTCTGAGTCCAAAATCACCTTGGTTTTGCTCTATCAGGTCAACTTTTTGAGATACAGCCATAGGCCTACCTGACGAGCTAGGTAGGCCTATGGCTGTATTCCTCAAAAAGTTGACCGATAGAGCAAAACCAAGGGTGATTTTTTGGACCTCAGACACCAAAATTAGGTCTAAATATGCTGAGAACCCCTGAAGATTTTTTTGGAGCTGTACCTGAACAAGAGGCGATACCAACGACTCGACCAAGAAAACATCTAGTTCTAACTGACTGTTACCCATGATAATCTTAGGGACATTAGGTGCAAAAATAATTGATAAAATGAGGAATGAGTGCATTACGGAGCTGTGTGGTGTGAAGAATGGCATGAATGGGAGAATAAATGAGTGTTAAGATGGTTTGGTCATATGCAAAGAATGGATGATAGTTGGTTGGTTAAGAGGGTATATAGAGGTAAATGTGTTGGGAATCAATTGGTTAAGAGGGTATATAGAGGTAAATGTGTTGGGAATCAATTGGTTAAGAGGGTATATAGAGGTAAATGTGTTGGGAATCAATTGGTTAAGAGGGTATATAGAGGTAAATGTGTTGGGAATCAATTGGTTGAGAAACCAAAGAAAACGTGGAATGTGTCAATTAGAATGTATCTAAATGAAAGGAGTGTGAATTTAGCAGAAGCGAAAAGAATGATGCATAATAGGAGCAAATGGAGTGGATTTGTGAGGGGACATGGTTGCGGGTGTGGCTCAGGGGATGATCACCGAAATTGATGATACAATAGTGGGTGATGGTCACAGTGTTGTGAAGCTTCAGGGCAGATTTTGACTGTGATGGTCTAACACTTAAGGACTTATGGGTATGAGGAGAGGTTGTGAGAGGGTCTTTCTTCTTTGACTTAGGTCATGGGCTACTTTGTTTCACTTTTTTTTTGTCTGGCACAGGTGGCACCACCCCCAGTCTGGGGAATCAAGAGGCAGCTGATTATGATTATTATTACTTAATACAAAATAAATATTAAATGCAATATAAAGTGACAAAGAAAAATAAATGTAATGTTTTCAGAAGTGAGAAAATCAATATTACAAATAAAGGTTGTAGTTTGTTGTAGTTTTTTTAATTAGTAAATCCAAAAAAGGTAAAGAATCATTGCTTTCACATGAAGATGAAAGCAATGATTCTTTACCTTTTTTGGATTTACTAATTAAAAAAACTACAACAAATTTTTCGACATCAATTTACAGAAAAAAGACTTTCAGAGGCTTAGGCCTTAATTTCTTTAGCCATATACCTTTGTCATTCAAATGCAATAGTATAAAAACTTTATTATACAGAGCCTTCCATTTAACATCCTCTTACACTTTAATGCACAAAGAATTTAATTTTCTATTAAGTTATTTTGAATCAAACTTCTATCCCCATTCTCTTGTTTATAAGTATATTAATAAATTTCTATCTTCTAATTTCGACCCTCTCCCTCCTATTATCTCGGCTCCTAAACTAAAATTGTATCTCTCCTTACCCTTTTATGAACACATCCACATCAAACTTCGTAAAGACCTTTCGTATATCTTATCTAACTGTTTTCCTCAACTTGATATTAAATTGATTTTTAACTCTTCTCATAAAATTGCTTCCTTTTGCAACCACAAAGACAATATCCCCAATGCACTGCGCTCTTCTGTCGTTTATAAATTTATTTGTGGCAACTGTAATGTTGCTTACGTTGGCAGTACTCTACGTCAACTTTCTGTCAGAACCGACGAGCATAGGGGTGTCTCTACACGCACAAATTCTCTCCTTAACTGTCCTTCGCACTCAGCTATACGTGATCATTCACATACATATGATCACCTTTTTAATCATACTAAATTTTCAATACTGTTACAAAGTAGCTCTCAAACCAACCTACACATTGCTGAATCGCTTTACATCACAGAAATTAAACCTTCGTTAAACAGTGACAGTGGTCCTTTTAAACTCCAACTAGTGTAACCTTACGTGACATGAAGCAAGGAAGGAGAAAGTTGCATATTACTGTATTCTAATCACCACCATTATCGTAATTTAAGTAAGTTTCTATATTTTGCCCATAATTTTAAAAAAAAAATCATTAAGTTACCCCTTTTGTATGATATATTGTTTTGTTCAGTAATGTACTGTTAATTATGTTTTGATTTTTAATATAGGTCTGTGAAATTCGAGTATTTAACTTAGTCTGTTATTGTTAATTGTTCGAGGAGAAATGATAATGTCATCATTAATGCTGAGTGGAAATTTAATTCCTTAATTTATTTTTTGTTTCGTTAATATTTAACGACATATTATTTAGAAGCTTTAGTAAGCTGGTACTTTTTCTCTACTCTGTATTTATTGCGTTTTATTGTTTGTTTCTAGCCTGATGATGGAAACTATGTTGTTTCCGAAACGTTGTGAATTGTAACATTAAAGATTTTCCTATGCTGTCCAAAGCCTTGGTGCTACTTTTTTATCCTAATATATATATATATATATATATATATATATATATATATATATATATAAATATATATATATTATATGTATATATATATATATATATATATAATATATATATATATATTTAATAATATATATATATATATATATATATATATATATATATAATATATATTATATAGTACGACTTACTCGTATTAACTAAATAAATTACTAATATAGTAAAATTAATATTTTTAAATACATATATTATATGGTCCTATTATTTATGTATAATGTTAGTATGTATATATAAGATATATTGTAGTATTATTAATAGTTATATATATATACTCTAAATATGATATTTTATTGTTACTTGAGAAGATTATCTGTATGATGGACTCATATGGAAAAAACATACTGATATATAATTTATAACCTGTATAGAATATCATATGGTATAGATACCTATGAATAATAGTACTCGGACTAAAAATAATGTCATACATTGAATATATGATGAAGTATATATATAATTACTTAATATTCATTGAATTTTATTTGTGAGTTATATATAAGTAAAAAACATATATATATATAGTATATATATGATAGATGTATCTCTCAGAAAACCTGAGCCGAAAATAATAGATAGTATATACTAGGTATATACTTCTATACTATACGGTCAGATTTACGTGCATATATAGTATATAGTGCTGGATAGTATAGTATAGGGTATATATATATATTATTTACTTGGAGAGCGCCCCTCTCCGGCCTCCTATGAGAAACAGCCAAATCTTGAGTCGACTATGCTTCGCCACTACCGCGAAAGTCTGGACGAGTAAAGCATCGTGTCAGTATATTAGCGTCGTTGCGGGTCGTGAATTGTTTCTATGTTGCTTTAGTGCCTTATAAAACTTTAAATAAATATAGTTTTCGTATGCTCTTTGTGCTGGATGTGAGGATAGTCAAAGTCTGGCCAGTATCATTTTCGGAGAGATTTTGAAGTTTTTCTGGATCCTGCCAGGTTCTCTAATATTTAATCAGTATATCTTTTTAAAAGGATGCTTTCTATTGGATGACCTTTCCTCGGACATTGTCGTGAATATTAAATTGTGGTCTCGAGGGAATGAGAGCCCATCGACGCGCCTTCTCGAATATGATGCATAAACTATGTAGATCTTGGAGGAGGCGAGAATGTGATACGCAGGAAGAGAATTGAGTTTTCGCTCTTTATTGTGCTCGTGGATGGCCAGAATATTTTCGCCAAGGGCAGCTTTGATTGGCGAATTCTGATAGTCTGTGTGCTCCAGTCCTATGAACTCGCAGCGGATGAGCAAGTTTCCATTAGTGTCATTTCGCCTCGGCCTTCTCTCTCGTGTAGTGTGTGTGTGTATTTGCGTGTTAGGCCAACTACTATAATAGCGCTGGATGTTGATGATGTTATGATATGCTCTGTAGTACTTCAATTTTTATTGTTTAGTTTGCAAGTCTGGTTTCACGTAAACTCAAATGAGTATACATAGAATCAAATTATTAATCCTATGAGAGATGAATAAGCAGTGTTGAAGAATGGAATATCAGTTGAATGGATATATATATTATTATTCCTTATATTATATATAATAAAATAATTAAATAATACAATCTATATAAATATAATATAAATTAAATTAAATATATATAATCAATAATATAAATAATAATATTAATAATTATAAATATAATATAATAAATAATAATATAATATAATACTAGATATAATTATAATATTAATATATAATAATAATAATTAAATCAATAGAAACAAATTAAAAATTATAAATATATAATAATATATTATAAGTAATTATATAAATAATAATCATAAATATTATAATAATACTAAATATAAAATAATTATAAATAATAATATATATAAATAATAAAATAATATAATATCATCATATCAACAATGTTCCCTATATAATTCACTTCAGAAATGATGAGATAATAATAAAAGAAATGTGGGAGCAATATAAAAATTTATACAAACCACAGATAATACATTGAAAGGCAATGTAATATGGAAGTTAAATTTTGTAAATTTGAGCATGCTCAAATTAATAATAAGTTATTAAAATAACAATAATTAATTATGAAATATATTAGCGTGAGGACAAGATCGGCTACCCAACCCCGCCCACCGTCAGAAAATATTAAATATTAGTATATACTATGCGCTGTATATACTAAAATATATATTTACAGTCATTCTTATAATATACAAATACATAATAATTAATAATAATTAATAATTAAAATAAATTAAATAAATTATAAATATATAATATTATAATTAAATATTATAAATAATATAATTAATAATTAATTAAATATAAATATTAACTAAAATAATAATATATAATTAATAATAATAATTAATATATAATTATATAAAATTAAATAATATAAATAATAATACATTATAATTAAGTAAATACAGTATATAATTAATTAATTAATTAAATAAAATGTTTTATGAAAATTTCTGGCTTTTAATAATAAATCAATAAAGTAATATATAATTAGAATTAAATATATAATTAATTATATATCACAATAAATAATTCATGAATGGAATATACATATAGCTATGATAATAACGTAAGTAATCTATCACAAAATACGATCTAAATTATAACTTAATCATCTTATATAAATTTCAAAATCAGATTTATTCATAATTTTAATATAAAATAATTATATATCAGACACTAATAATAACATTAATAATAATTTAAAAAATAACAATAAATATATCAAAATAAATAAATTAAATACTAATTAATCTTAAATAAAATATCATAGTAAATTTAGAAATTAAAATTTAGAATGGAAATATATAATCACATCAAATGCAATATTTTGGTAGAAAATAATATCAATATAAAATTTATTAAAAATATTTTCCACTCGCTATTAACTAGTACTTAATGTAATATGACCAATGCAAAATAATTATTTATATTAAAATTTACAATGGAAAGAACATTGGCAAGACCAACATTACCATACATCGCCAAATTTGTCAAATAACTAATGCAATTTAGCATATTATATAATTAACGCAATATTTCAAAATGTTAATATTATAACGTAATCTCATTTACTAAAATCATATTGATTTATGATACTTATCAATTACTGTATATCTTTATGCAAGAAACAAATTAATATATTCAATAAATTAACAAAATAAAATTACTAAGAAAAAACAAACACACCCAAAGATATATATAATATAATAAAATAATAATAAATAATAATAAGAGTTACATGGATAAATTATAAACTAATAAGTGAATAAAATAAATCAAAATAAATATATAATCACATCAAATAAATATAATCAATAAATTTTAAAATAATATAGCTTCCTTAAAAAATATTTTTGAAAATTACATATTTTAACACATTTTAATTATTAAATTACAAATAATAAACGGTGACATCAATGCTTTCCTATGATTACAAAAAATAATATATTTTTAGTAATAAAAATGACTAATGATACAAATATATTTTCTACAATGACATTAAGGAACTTTTCTCCTAAATATTAATCCTACTCAATTTTTAAGAAGCTCCTGAAACACACAAAAATCACATTTTTATAAAGGATAAATAATTCACTGTAATAAAGTCAATATACTCAACATTTTTCTGAAAAAGGGACTTTTTGATAACAATTGATTTCGAACTTAACCAAAAAAATTCCACTAAAAATATTATTAATATGAAAAAAAAAAAAATTGAACTTTATACATTAAATATAAATGAAATAGAGTGAATAAACTCCCTTATAACAGATTTATGAAAATTTTAATTAATTTTGAAATCATCTCTCTCTTTCCTTTCTTT
>JABUQX010128829.1:32500-40634 GCA_015478945.1 Trachelipus rathkii | reverse complement strand
AATTACACTATTCACTTTTAATGCGCATCCATTCGTACTCACAGTTACACTAATAAACATAAAAATGACAAGTTAAAATAGTAATAACCGTAATCATAAATAATAATACTAATTATAATAATAATAATAATAATAATAATAATAATAATAATAATAATAATAATAATAATAATAATAATAATAATAATAATAATTAATAATAATAATAATAATAATAATAATAATAATATAATATATAAAATAATAATAATAATAATATAATAATAATAATAATAATAATAATAGAAATAATTAATAATAATAATAAAAATAATATATAATAATAATGATAATAAATAATAGATAATAATAATTAATAATAATAAATTAATAATAATAATAATAATAATAATAATAATAATAATAATAATAATAATAATAATAATAATAATAATAATAATAATAATAATAATAATAATAATAATAATAATATATGGATGATAATAAGCATAAAAATAGTTAAGTAATACTAAGAATAATTGATGAATAATTATTAATTTTTTTGAATAAATAAAAATAAAAATAATAAAATATAATAATAAATAATAATAATAATAATAATAATAATAATAATAATAATAATAATAATAATAATAATAATAATAATAATAATAATAATAATCATAATAATAAATAAATACTATTTTTCCAAACTCTCTGCACCTATTCAAAGCGACTATTTATGCTTTGCTGTTATTAAAACAATTTACATTACTATTAAAGAATCCAAACAAGTTACTTTCTACTAAAATATTTACGTACTAAACCTCACTCAACTGCTTTAAATATTCAATGTAATTTTCACTCCATTTTATAAACGTAACAAAAAAACAACAAAACTTACCCGATTTTTCCACGGGACACGAATCTCCATAATAATCTCCTTTGCACTCCTTCATCAATCTATTCCATATTGACATCAACTGATCCAGAACGCCATCTCACCCTAAACATTTTAAGAGCGATCACAACTTAAAGACCTCCATGAGCCGTCTGCCAAAAGTAACTAACTTTCCGCTCTCAAATTTCTCCCGTATTACAATTTTCATTGGGAGTTACTTGTTTTATAAACCAACTCATTATATAACTCCCCCTCCAAGATTGTAACACAATCTTAAAAAGGAAAAAAATACCCCACCAATACCATCAACCAATACTGTACCTTACTTCCTCTGTCTCAACATAAAAAAAATTTAAATTCGAAAATATATGCTAAAAATATACGGGCTCCAAAAAATATATATAAGGGCTCCACAAAAAAAATCTAAGGACTCCACAAATTTAAAAAAAAAACAAGAGCTCCACAAAAAAATATTAGGTCTCCACTCAAAATTTCACAAGTATAAGAGTTCCACAAGAAATTCAAAAAAAAAAAAAAAAATTCATAAAAACTTCAATATGGGACAAGTTTAAACCCATTATACCATTATGTTCCTCCTTACCTCCCATCAGCGCTGTCCTCAGAGATGGAGAAAAAAAATTCGAGAACAAAAATTTATTTTTGGCAACTCAACGAAAAAAAAATTATTTTTCTACTTACAATTTCTTTTAGAATACCTAGTCACTGAACCCACCACTTGAAGACGCCGAACGAGCCAAAATTATGTTGTCCTCCTCAAGGGCCGATCCCCCTACGGGCCACCAATATGTAATAGGACGGGTTGTTCAATCCGGGTTTCAATAAGCGTTCAATCTAGTGGGGGTCCAGAAATACAAAGAAAATTTTTCATTATTATAATTGCAAACACACAAATCCAAAATATATATTTAATCAAATATTTAAAACCCTAGCTAACTAACTAAACCTATCTAATATATACACTTCAAAATATCCTCAATATAAATTAATACACTTTAAATCAATATAGTACACTTAATCGTTATCGTATTTCAAATTAGCACAGAAAAGGTAACAAAGTATCTCTATTCAAATTGCTATAAAAGAGTCAATATTTCTCTAAAATGAAATACACATTAATCGTTATCACCATCACAAAATAGCACCGAAAAGTTGTCAAGTATACTTATTTCAATCATCATATGAAAGAGTCAATGTTTCTCTTAAAAAATAGAATATACATTAATAAAAATACTTAGGAAAGTTAGTTACCACCTAACTTTTATCAGTAGGTCCCTGTAGGTCCTTCAAGCTCTCCATGGCATTCAGTGTAGTGAGTGCGACAGCGGCACCCTCAGATCCTCCATACTGTGTAGTGAGTGCTACGGCGGCACCCTCAGATCCTCCATACAGTGTAGTGAGTGCTACGGCGGCACCCTCAGACCTTCATACTGTGTAGCAAGTGTTACAGCGGCACCCTCAGCTCCTTCATACGGTGTAGTGAGTGCTACAGCGGCACACTCAGATTCTCCATACAGTGTAGCAAGTGTTACAGCGGCACCCTCAGCTCCTCCATACAGTGTAGCATATTGGACTTGGACACGGGGTTCCCACAGCAGCTCCGCACTAGGCCTCCACATTGGCTCCTTACGAGGTCTCCACATTGGCTCCTTACGAGATCTCCACATTGGCTTGGTCTCCACACCAGCTCCACACCAGGTCTCCACATTAGTTCTCCACATTAGTTTAGTCTCCATATTGGTTTTCTAAACGTGTCTCCGCTCCGGCACCTTAAAACAAAAAAGTCCAGCGTCAAATATATATATACTTTTCAATACATAATAATAATATTAATAAAAAATAATAATGATTAAATAAATAATAATAATAATAATAATAGATAATTAATAATAATAATAATAATAATAATAATAATAATAATAATAATAATAATAATAATAATAATAATAATAATAATAATAATAATAATAATAATAATAATAATAATAATAATAATAAAAAAGTCAATCATCAGCATTTATTTACGTTATCATTTTGTAGCTTTTTCAAGCATAGGCCAAATGTGATTCTGTCTACAGAAGAAATTTTCTTTAGTATTATCCTGCGAATAAAATAAAACTATTGATTTTAATAACAGTACCAAGCTTTCGTCCGTACACTGTCGACATTTTCACAGCAATAGTTTATTTTTAAATTTTTTAACAATTTTATAATATAAATATTGTTTAACTAATAACAAAAATAAAAACAACAATATAATGCTAAAACTTATTAACGAGGCAAAGGTGATTTGTATAATATTAAAATTTTCAAATACTTGGCCTTTCCTGATATTTTATGTTTAATACTGGTTTATGTTTCCTTAAGAGCAATGATTCCGAGGCGCAATCATAAAAATCTTTCTTTCTGTTATGATGGAGAAGCCATCGATTTATGCTGTTATCGGGATTTTTGTTAGGTGTTCTCTTAATATTGTTGAAATACTTTACTCGGCGTATACTTATGCTACGACATTCTCATGTGAGGGTATTCGCTTGTGTATACAGTAGAAGCGGCATCGTTACAATGCCAACTTTCAGAAACATGAAATCGCTACACAACGTTACAACTCTCACCAGCCAAGCGCTTTCACGAGTAGCAGAGCAGTGGAGCCTCAGTTTCAATGCGCTTATTAGTAAGATCCTTATATAAGCTTCTTCCCGTCTTTTGCTTTAATATGTTCTTTAAAAAATTAATTTTAATTTGTTTTCTTCCTCCTTTTCGACTTATATTTTAGTTTAAATTACTCAAGAGACTTTCTTTTCATTTTCATTGATAGATTGGCAACTTAATTATTTAAAGTGTGCTTTATAGGTTTTATCGCTATAATATACTACGGGGAAAGTTATTAGTTTACCTGATGTCTTTGTCTTTCCTTTGAATTCCAAATACAAAGGAATCCAATCAGAGTGATATCGTTAAACGCCGGTGAACTAAGGTCTTCGCCTATGGTTAGCAATTTTGCTATTTAGGCGTAGTGAAGCGAGTCGAAATCAAGATGGTCCCTTATCTGTTAGCATTTAACATATACATTTCTATCATTTTTCCATCCTCTTTAATTTTAATGCTTAATGTCATAAGAATTGTATAGTTATTTTCTTGCCCTTCCAAAAGTAAAATTTTCAAAGCCACTGAGATCTTCATTTAGCGATTTGAACTCATTGAACATGTTCTGGCGTCGTTAAATATTACGAAGAGTGATCGTGCTACGTATCGAATGTTAAATATAGGAGATTGATGTGGCATTTTCATAAATTTTGTTTCTACCTTATGACATGAGAAATCGCAAAAGTTCGTATTAAAGTAACCCATTGAAACACCATTATTTTGAATAGGGTTTTCCATTGAAGCTGAAATGGTTTCGTAGTACATATATAAGTAAACTTCTGAGGAGAGTCTTCATTATATGGATGGCTGGCTAGGTTCGTTTTCATGATGATAAACATTTTCTAATTATTATTTAATAGTTTCAGAATGAAACTTGGTGGAAAAGAGTTTCAACATCCAAAGATATAATTTTTGTTAACATCGAAAGAATAAATTGCTTAGCTTTTCCAAAAATTCATCTCTTGATTTAACTATAAATTTCGTAAGATATGGGCATTTAGGTTGTTATATATTTGAGATATCATGAGCACCGGTATAGTCAACTTACTATCAGTCATAAGTGGGTTCTCACTATAGAGCTTGTCCTTGTGAAACCTTTGTACTGATTATAAAGCAATATTTTATTTTATTCCAGCATAAATACTAAAGAAAATTTCTTATGTAGAAAGAAATACAGAGAAGCTTGCAAAAGCAAACAAAAATCATAGTATACATGTTTGTTTTTCATTATTTTAGATGTTGGCGACCCCATTTAGCCCCACCTGAAAATGGACATAAATTGTTTATTATCATTCGTCTTTGACTTTATAAAGGTTTTCTTGTAGCTTTTTTTCCCCTCTAAAATGAATGTTTTCCGTGTTTTTCTGTGTCTGTAGCTATTCTTCATTCTTTTCGAATTTTCAAAACCCATGTTTTTGACATTTTCGTATCAACTGCCAGAATTTTTTTCGTAAATGACCTCAAACGTGAAATATGCATAGATGGGTCCATACTACAAATGCACTGAGTATATGTTTCGATTTTTTGATGGGGTTTGTCGGTGTTTTGTGCTCAGCGGGTGTCCAAGGTGTCCAAACCCACTTTTTTGGATTTTAAATGAAAAATTGCGATAATTTATTTTCTGGTCCGATCAAAATCAAATTTTCAGGCATATGTAATCGCGGCAGAGCACATTTTTTTACTGTGAGATAATTTCTTTTGTAATTCCATTAGTTTTGGAGTTCTTTATTGAACAAATTTTTCAAAAAAATTTTAGAGTGAATTTTTAAAAATTTTTCTTCTTTTCAGTAATGAAATAAAATATTTAAGTTCAAAAAAATTTCTTCTTGCCCGACGATACAAGCCCTGAAAATTTGATGGTGATCAGAAAATAAAGTAGAAAAAAAGAAAATACTTAATCATTTCCTTTTTGGATCACGAATAGTTTTTTGAAAAAGGAAATATTGAGATATTTTTTTTTTACTAAAGTTATTCCGATCAACATCAAATTTTCAGGGCTTGTATAGGCGGGCGACAAGATAGACCTTTTTACTTAAAATTGTTTTTGTATACTCAAAAGAAAATTTTTAAAAAACTCCCAAAATTATTTTTTTTTTTAAATGTTCCAAGGATGAAATCCAAAACTAATGCATAGACAAAGAAATGATCTAAGTAAAAATGTGCATCTGTCTTCAAGGACAAAATCATTGTGCCGATTTACCTTGGTCTCAAGAAATAAATAAAAAATATATCGCCTTTTCCGTTAGATCAGTTTCTGGAGCCCTGCTGAAATTGCGACAACAATGAGGTCCAAGTCTCTTAAAACGAAAAATAATCAGGGCATATTGTAGGTAATGGATCCCATCATGCCATAGTCAGTTTGAAGTTCATTTACGTTAAAAAAACTGGAAGTGTGATACGGAAAAATGTCAAAAAACATGGGTTTTTGAAAAATTTGAAAATTTGAAAAAAAGACTACAGACACAGAAAAACACGGGAAAAACAACGTTTTAGAGCGCCAAAAAAGCTACATTTTGGTGGTTATAGGGCTCGGGTCAAAATCGTCTCATAATTCCGAATTTTATGATCCATTTTCAGCGTGGGGCTAAAATGGTGTTCCATATTCTGCCTCACTGAATAATCCGATAAATGTAAATTAAATAAAAAAAATAATAATAATAATAATAATAATAATAATATCATAATGAATAATAATAATAATAATTAATAATAATAATAATAATAATATAATAATAATATAATAATATAATAATCATAATAATAATCATAATAAATATAATAATAATAATAATAATAATAATAATAATAATAATAATAATATAATAATAATAATGAATAACAATAATAAATTAATTAATAATCATTAGAAATAATAAATCAGCTTTGTCTTAACTATAAATTTTTGCAAGACTTCTAAATTCCTAAAAACCTTCCTAACATTATCATTATTTTTTTAGGACAATATCTTGAATAAACTAAAGTAATTGCCTTCTGAAATGATCCAAGCTTTCGCTTCCGCTCACGGGGGACATTTTCAAGATATGACTTTACTTTTAAAAATTAAGAAAAATTAAAACTTAAAATATTACAATTATGAACAAATAATATAATAAAATAAGATTAAAACTAAATTTAAAATATAATACGAAAAATAAATGGGAAGTTGATAATTTAGAGTGTCTTTTGTCCTTTCTTTCTTCTATGTAAAACTGTTGCTAAAGAGAGCTCTAGTATATTTTATATTTGATGTCCTGTGGGATGGTTTCTTATAAGAAAGGACTCCGCCAGCCTAAGATCCGAAATTTTTCCCTCTTTTTTAATCAAAATTAGAAGTAAATTTACTATTCATTATTTGGTGTAATTTTCTTGTTACTTCCTGATATCGGTTGGTGTATCTTACTTCGTGTTGTACCTGTGCCACGATTTTACGGCTATGCCGAAGGTTATCGTCGTATAACCAATGTAAGTTGGCGTTTACAATCCACTCTCATTGCCAAGTGGAATGGTATACGACTTGTACCTGCCAGCAGATGCCGTACAGTCACGAGAACTAAAGCAAGAAGACAACTTTGTTGGCTGATAATAACTTTCTAATAAGTGATTGCTTCATTATTTTCCCCTTTGATATGTCTTTTAATGATTTTCAAATTTGATTCCTCTTCATTTATTGAACAAACCACTTCGCTCTTGTAATAGAATATCAGGTTGTTATTATCTTTGTCTTTAGGGATCGCGCCAATATATTTTATGTGTTATTTCAAGCATTTTTTTCTACTAAATATGAGGAAATCATCGTAATTGGAATAGCTTAATTATTCTTTTAATTTCTATTACAAAAAGGGTCCAGTCAGACGATATGTTGTGTGTGCTCTGTGTAGCAAGTGTTTATTATTAGATATCTTATAGGCGAGAGGTGTGTATGAGGCGAAATTCATAATAAACTCCCTTATCGGTATTTTTAACGTAAATATCTCTTTGAATATTGATTCATATATTTTTTTGTTTTTACTAGGTTTAAGCGGTGCTTTGGATATGCCCTATCGTTAATACTATTTGGCGCTGTAACCAATAACGTTGACTGTACAGTCAGACTCGCGGAGGGCATGGCTGAATTGTACACTGACATTGGCTGATATAACTGAATGCAATCCTTAGATAGAGAAGCAGCAAGAAAGTTTTCTTGTTTTTGTGCGGATTAGTTTTTAACTGTGATTTTTTGCGTTACTGATAGATTTAATGTGGGCTGTTAATAATACGCGTTAGCATTTTTCTCTTTATCAAAGTCCTGTTTGCATTTGAATTTTAAAATAAAATTTAATGCTTGCAGAGATATTATTCGATTTCCTATTTTATAATGTTTGTTTGCATGGTTTGGTTATTAGTTTTTCCATTAATTTAAAGGGATGTTACAGTTGATCAGGTTCTGTTATATCTTTGAACTTTCAACATTCAAATGATTGTCCCAATCAGAGCACAATTACATAAACCTATATAGAGGTTATTTACAATTGAATCTTTTATACTTCTGGGGAGTAGGGGCTATAATTAAGTACAGACCATTATCAGTTGGCTGACATGCATGCCTGTGAG
>JABUQX010128829.1:0-27500 GCA_015478945.1 Trachelipus rathkii | reverse complement strand
GCTAGCCAGGAAACACAGATAATAGGTCATAGATAGGGAGCACAGATTTTAGCCAAAGAACATCGAAATTAGGGAGATTCGAGATTTTCGAAGCACGTGATACAGGAGTATTTATGTTAATGTAGCACAGACTTCCGCCAGGTGGTCAGTTGTTCAGGAAATTACTAAATAGATATAGTTAGAGATGTTGAGTTCGTAACTAGAGAAGGAATCCCTGATTAGTTGGCGTCTTAGACAGAAGTAAGATATGTAGATGAGAATTAAAAAGGTGTGTTCAACAGATTCGAGATTAACACGAAGACCACGGAGATTAGCAAGCTCTATAGAAAACCCACCGCTATACCTAAAAACCTTAAAAACTAAACTACATTGATAAAAATATTTACATTTTCAATAATCTTACCTCATCATGAAGCCCATTTAAAACACAAGACAGCATTTCCTCAGCATCTTGCTGTCTCCCTTCTGTAAACTGATCTTTTTTTAAGTTGCAAAGGGTTTTGTAAACGCATGTGTTATATGTATATATATTATATAATTAAAATAATATATATAGTATATATATATATATATATATATATAGATATATATATATATAATATATATGATATATAAATATATATAATATATAATATATATATATAATCATATTATATAATATATATATATATATAAATATATATAATAATAGTATATATGATATAATATATATATATATATTAAATATATATTACATATATATAATATTATATAATATATATATATATATATAATAGATATATATATATAATATAATATATATATATATATATATATATATATATATATATATATTATATATAATATAATATATATATATATAATATATTATACTATAATATTATATATATATATTAAATATTGTATATATTATAGTATTAATAATATACTATTTTATATATAATATTATATTATAATTTTAATAATTAGATAGATATAAATGATATATATATATATATATAATATATAATATATATATAATATAATTATCTATAGTATATATATAAATATATATAATATATTATAGATATATATATATAATAAATATACCTATTATATATATATTGATCATTATATATATATTTATATAAATATATATATTATATAATATATATATATAATAACTATATTTATATATATGATAAAATATAATATAGAAGAGAGACAGAGAGAGAGAGAGAGACCGAGAGAGAGAGAGAGGAGAGTGTAAGAGGAGCAATATTGCAACACGCACACACACACACACACACACACACACACACACACACACACACACACACACGACACACACACACGCGCAAATAAACGTTTTATATTTATTACCATAATATATATAATTATATAATATATATATGATATATATATATATAATATATGATTATATATATATATATATATATATATATATATATATATATATTATGATAATATAAGCCTACAAATCTAAGCTTACTGTTGGCTGAGTATGTTTGCGAGCGTACGCCCGCAGTGGATTCCTGCTATTACCGAGCATTGCAGTTACATCTGGTACGGTTATTAAACGTTATCAACATCAAAAACCTATCATGATGGGTGTCAAACAAGGGTAGAGCGTCTCAAAAATGAGATTCCCATGCGCTTAATTTTCACGAACGACCCAGGTGGAGTCATTTATAATGGTTTCATTTTATACCTCGAGGGGAACCCAAAAGTTTTCTTAAATCAAGCAATTTTAGATCTTTAAACCTAATGACCATACTACATATTAGTGAGATCAGTTAATGATCGGCGTTGTTTAGTAGCACTCTATCTAAAGAGATATAACTCATCAAAATTACGCGTGGTTACTGTGTATTTCTATAATACCATGCGGTTGAAAAAACATACATTAGGTCAAAGTTATTGTTTCATCAGATCAGCTACGCCCAAGGACGAGAGGCAGGACCGGGTCCCAGCCCCTAAACCCTTTATAAGATGGACTTAGAAAGTCTTTTGGAAATATTTTTGTACGTTAATAATAAGAAAGCAATTCATGAATGAAACTAGAATAGCTATGCTAACGTAATTGGCGTATTATTCACTAAATACACGCAAACTCGGAAAGGCATATATTTCATTATTTTTTGTAGTCAGAAGCATGACTTCTTTAGTGTTAGTGCTGTAAGACTAGATATAACAAGTTCAGAACTATTCTCGCACATTGTTTGTTCTTGAGTGCATCCCTTCTTTACCATTAGCTTAATATTATGAAAAAAGGTGGAATAGGTCAATTGATCCTCCAATTCTAAGAGCCTTTCTCTATATCCCTACTGGATATTTAAAAGAAGGTGCGTCTAGTAATACTTCTCTGATTTTGCAGATGGACACCCAAATGCTGGAGGAGTTGAGACTCCTTTAAGACATGAATTTCAGACCACATCGCTCATTAGGAAGGGGGGATTCTCCGCTCCTTTGGGATAAAAGTAAACATCGACCACCAGAACACAATCGCATTTTCAGCATAGGAATAGTTACCAAAGATCGAATGATATGAAAGCGAAGAAGAAGATCGATCGATAGCGTGATAGTTCCACCAGCCCCGAGAGGAGAGTCTAGTGAATGCGGAGCGCATAGACGGAAAGAAAGAGAGAGAAGGCGATCGCAGTGAGGTAATTTATTAAGTATCATCTATGTGTTTCCTCCATGTTACATAATCACGTGTGAGAAGAATAACATAACATTTCAAAACTGATATATGCGAATACAAATTATCGTCTCGGATACGGATCACCGCAGAATGCTGGATATGATAAATGAAGGAAGAATTTTGAAGATTGCGTTTAAAAGTAGTGGAAACTGTCTCTCCTGTTCCTTTATACAACCATATATCTTCGCACATCGGTAATCCGACTTTATAGAATGAAAAACATATACTAGCCCTAGTCCACTTTTTTTTATTTTGTATATTGTATATCTGTTTTCAGTGATGATAAAGATCGTAGATTCGATTAAGCGTGGAATCATAAATATACATAGATGCTTCACGCACGATGACCATCTTTTCTAAAGGTACCTAAGAAACATCTCACTATGAGAAGATAGAATGACTTAGAATCTCTTCAATTCTTTCTAACGCTATATATGTTTTAATATCACAATATGGCAATTTTTAAAGACATGTATAAGATCGTCTCAAGATTTCCATCAATTACTATATCACCTTTTTATGTTCCTCTGTAAACACAACTTTCTAATCTCTATAATATATGCACAAAACTAGAGTACTCAAATGATAACAAGCTTTCATACTTCATGACGACGAAAAAACTATATTGCCTGGGACATTCCACTTTAGTTACTACATCGAAAGGCCATCTATTATTTGCACAATTATAGCGGTGTAACTGGAGCGCAACAAATTTTTAAGGATTTTAGAAGTTTTTCAAAATGTATCCCTACATAACTCGCCCGATTGTTTCTAACATATAGGTGTTGACATTGTACAGTGTCTAACGTATGTCTATCATCATGTCTTAAAATTGCTCTAAACGTCCTGTTTATATCAACACTAGCAGATTACTTTTATTTAGTTTTATTCAAAAATGTATTTATTGTTTTAAAATTTATTTAATATTTTTTAGTCAAATTGTTTTATTATATTGCGCCCTTAGTAAACATTCTTGTTTTACTTAAAATTAAAAATTTTTGAATATAGTGATTTTTTTTTAAAAAAAGATGAACTACTTTATTCATACCATAAAGCTATCAAGCATATAAACAGCTAGAAGCTAAAGCGACTATAGTGAAGGAATGAGTGGAGTTATGCTCAGAAAAAATTCTATTATCTGCCCTATTGTGCTCTTACTTCTATATGTGTGTAATGTAAAAAATAGTTCATTAGCGATTGGTTTTAATTGATATAATTTGCTAGTAACTCCTTTTCTTTTAGCAATAATTGAGTGCGATTATTAAAATGACCACTTGTTTGAAGAAAATTTTTTCACGATCTACATAGTATATGGCTCAATACGAGAACTTACGATCAAAAGATTAAAAAAAAACAAGGTAAATCCAGAATCGCTTGAAAGTCTGTAACGCCTGCAGCCAAAGCGACACTAATCCCTTACATAACACTTGAAGGCATTAAATTATTAGATCCGATCTTCAAATTACACATCTCTTCAAAACTTAAAAATCATATCAAATATACTTTTATATAATCATCTCTATGAGTTGAATTGCGATGTGTACTAGAGATAAGAAGAACTTTTCTGATAAATGATTACAATTTTATATATTATTACTCATGTGATTTCTCTTATTTATTTTTCAAGCCATTATATCAATACTATAATTTATATTGTTTCCACTATCTATCTCACATTAATCTGAGAGTTATTCACTGGGTTATCTATTTATAATTATTTATCAACATTATATATATTCATTAATTTTACATAATTATTTAATTATGTACTTATAAATCTCAGAATACAATTTTTCAAATGTGTCTTGCACTTATTCTCTTACCATGACGTCTCTAGGAAAATACCTTATTATCATTATTATATATCATATATATGTACTTACTATTATATCGTAAAGATTGTCATCTCTAGCTTATTATTATTATTCTTATTATTATTATATATTTATTCTTAGTGCAATATTTTCCTTAAAAGTACTGAAGAATAAGTCATAGGATGGTTATTATTTTTCATTTTGTCAGTTTAATTAAATAAATTTAGAAATGAGGTAATCTCATTATATGATATTTATTATTAAATTACCCAAATACCAATACATTCTAATTATGGTTATTGCTGTAATTATACTTGCCACGTATATTGAGTGACGTAGAAAACTTATCAGACTACAAATGGAAGATTGTCTTTTTCGATAAATTAAATCAAAAGTCGAAAATATTTATAAAATTATTTTTAATTAAAATTACCAAAAGAAATTTTGCTAAAAGAAACCGTAGATTCAGTCAAATCTTTTTCATGAAATCTTAACCGATTTATTTATAATATGATATAAAGACAACGCTGATGAGATTTCTACTATATTATATATAATATATATATACTATATTTATAACCGGTTGCACTTAATGCCTATATAATAATATATATATAAGCCAAGATTAACGAGGCATCTCTTAATTAATGACAAAGTAATCATTAAATCTGGTGGTTCGAATAAGCAGCATGGTTTCTGATTTTTTAATTTAATACAACGGCTAAATGATAACATGACACAAACGTTCAGACACAGATTACTATCACTTAACACCAATGCCCATAGCTTGCATATTCATTTAAGAATGTTACACTAAATATAGCCAACTGGCTGCAGCACTTTCCTTAAATCTCATGCTCTGAAAGTGTCTCTATGAATCTAACTAAAACTGTATGATTAGCACATAATTATCTAATGATATTAACAATTGATAGCTCATTTTAATAATAATTATGTACAACACTATAGATCAAGCCCATGCCGCAAAGCCTACCCATCCTGTAACTGGAGTCAATGCTATGATTTCGTTACACACGTCCGCTGTGTCTCGAGTTGAAGTTATCTTGATATGTGGTAGAACTACAAATCCAAGTAGTGCTTTATAAGATGTGCTGTAATTTGCCTTCTAAGTGTCTTCATTCATGAAACTCTTAAGGCTACTCTTATAGTTTCATTAACTTAGAGCTCTGTCTCCGTACATCCAGCGTTGATGTCCGTAGACTTTCAATACAGTTTTATACAAGTCATGCTCCCTGGACTTGGGGTAAGATTACTTATAGAACAATAGTGTAAAGAAATTGTACAAAAAGGTGTGAGCGAGCGATGAAGACAGATATGATGGTCAACTGTCCTTACAACAGGTGGTGTGATACAGGATCCTCTAGGCCACATGCTAGGGATAGCATGGCGTTGCTTTATTTTTAACTAGCAGTTAAGGAATATTATTTCCTAATCTACTAATATGGTGACTACGAGATGCTAATATATAGAGATGTCGAAGCCATAATTAGTGCTGAAAGCAAGTAATATATACAGCTATCAACAGTCTTTTCACCCAACTTCTGAAAAATTAGATACAATGCAAGGAAGAAAGGAAGTGAAAGATCGGAAAAACACTAATCATAGAGGTTTAGAAGAAACTTTTATAAACGATTAGTTACGCATAAATTAGGACATTTCAAACCAACATGTAGTCCTCGTCACATATAATTTTTTCATGTTTCTCATATTTAATCTTTTTTGCGTCCCTATGTAGTTTCTCATTGCATTTCTTTATCTTTATAAAGCAGATATTTGCAGACCCAAAGGTGAGATCGATATCTTTCTCTTATATTAGTTTTATCATAATAACAGAGATTGATTAGAGTTCAGTTAGTTATATAATGTGAAAATTGAATTTTATTCTATTAGTATTATCATTAAAGTATATAAGTATTATGTAATTGATTTTCGTCTGCGATGTGTAACTCATAACAATTATTAGAGATAAATGTTTTATATAACTCTATTATGAAAGGCATTTATTTATTATCTTTATTCATTAATTCATTTTTGATTTAATTTAGTATTTATATATTATCTAAGTATTATTATTATGTATTAGTGCTAGATTATTATTAAAACTCACTCGGTCATGTTCCATTTCTATTATTTTACTTATTCTTTTAAGCACTTTTAGTGAATTTTGATCACGAATTTCAAGGCGGAAAATTTAACAGTGAAATTATTTCCCTTATATTATTATTATGGTATTATTTATTCTTTTCTTATTTTTTAATATATTTATTGATTATAATATTATCGTGATATTAGTATCATATAATTAATTTTAAACTTAATAATATATATTGATAAAATTATTCATTATTAAAGTTATTATTAATATTATTATCTATTAGTAAAGAATAATTGACTATTGATTATTACGAAAATTACTCTCTTATATATATTAGTTTAATATATTATTGCAGTATATCTATTAGCTCAAATGTATATTCTCCTTAAAATACTATTAACTCAATCATTAATTATTAAAATTATTAATTAATATTAATTGAATTTATTATTATTAATTTTGAATGGTCTTGCTGAGATTATTAATTTTCGATTAAATAGGTAAATTATTCTGATCAGTTTATTCTCTCTTTTATCTTTAATATTAGACTGATTATTGAAGAGGCGTATTACTTCCGTCATTTATGATCTATTAATTTATTATTGTATTATACTCATTACATTCTTGAAATCAATTATGATATCTTTCAAAAATCTTCAAGGTTTTTGCGTTCTGTAAGTTGGTTAAAAAACATATGGAATGATCTTCTCGTATGTACTTATTGTGTTTCCATTAGATTAAGTCCAATTCTTCTTCAGGTTACAATTTCTCCTTGTAATTTAAACTTCTTCACTTCAGTGACTTTCTGATTAGTCAGTTCTTCGCACTATAAGAACACCTGAAAAGTATTTCCAAAATAAAAGTCTTTCCCTTTGTGACTTAAGTTTCATAAATAGCATTCTTCTTGAGTGGATTTCTTTCTAAACGTACGCACTCCTCAGAATATCAATCCGAGAAAGAACCTTCAAAATGACAATTACACATCATTATATGTTTTCTGAATGTACCAAGCATACTTTGTTGAGCAGAGCCTGATCCTTTTTATAAAACTCAAATTTGTTAATAGATAGAATATATTTTGCGTAAATTAATTTTCTATATTCTTAATATAACTCTTTTGGAGACAATTTAGTATTGCTAGTTTGCTACTACATTTCAGAAATAATTTGCTTGAGCTATGATTTTATCAATTACTTCAAATAATTCTTTACACTTGTTAATATCTTGGCCGTTTGGGTATATTAACAACTAAGCAGCCGATCCTCTGGAGAGTCTGGGAGAACGAGTTTGAAGGCCTAATTAGGAAGATGCTAGTCCTATGAAAGGCGTGAACTGATGCTGTCGGTGACTGTGCAGAATCCATCATGAATCCGACTTAAACGTTTCCCCATCATCATTAAGGACTAACCTCTCTAACACTTAACACTGGTCATCTAAAAAGATCTTCGAAACACCCACTTAACTCACTTACAAATAACATCTCACAATGCATATACCAAATCCCATGCTATCAATGCACCTCCACAACATTACATAGGCCGAAACAAATGACTTCAACAGAAGACTATCAACATAACATGATCTATCTTAGCCTCTCAAAACTCCGTTGAAACTAACGACTTCACAAGATGTAAACATCAACATAAACAAGATCTCATCCATCCTACAGGTACACGACCTCACCAAACGCAAACTCATAGAATCACTATGCATTCAAAAAAATCTTTCTAATTTTAACATGCAAAAAGGAGAAACATTGATCCCACTCTTAACAACATTCTTTCCACCAAACCGTATTAACAAAGGTATAAAAGCAAAATTACTTAAATTTTAAACTACTTCGCATTTTAACAATTTTACAAAACTTTTAGACATAGCATTACTTACTACCCAAAATTTATTTACAACATTTACCAATAACAGATTCTTATAAATTTACACAGATATGTTTCAAAAAATGTAATGTAAGAATAAAAAAATTATTTGTCGGTCTCTTTAGAAAAAAGTGAAAAACTCTCAAATTTGAAATTCCCCATAAGTTTGTATAACTAGAACTGTGCCGAATTCGTTTTATCGGCCCAATACGATTTTAGTGAATTCGAGAAATGCGCCGAGGCCAAAAGGTAAGGAAAGACTAATGACCACCGGAAACCATTTTAGTTTAAAAAGCGAATTGTAAAACAGAATCCTATTCCGTAAGTTATATCCAAATATTAGATTATCCAGTGTAATAAATTGTAACGTTTTTGGATAATATATATTATAATAACTATATGTATTATATATATATTATATTTATAATATTAAGATTAATAGTATTATATCAATAATATTCTAAATAATATAATTTATATATAATAATGAATATCAGCAAAAAAAGTGTAATATTTATTATTATATAATTATATAATATATAATATATTTATCTTATATATTAATACTATATATATTTATAATATACTTATTTATTATCTTATTATCCAGCCCATTAATGATTTCTAATATATATTATTATTAAAAACTTATTTATTATTATAATACTATTATTATTAATTTATATCTATATTATCTCACAGCGTATGCTCCTACTGCCAGTGTGTTGTCGTTAAGAATGCATAATATCTTCTAATATATAGGTCGCGTCACTCTCATACTATCATATATATCCCAAGGCTTTATAGGGCCTAGCCGACGGGACTAATGAGGCAATTACGTTGTTCCCATACCCGTCCAGGGGCAATGTGGCGGGGCTTCAGGCCACCCCCACTACACCACCCTACCCGATCTATATCGGTGCGATTACCGGAAGGATCCTAGGGCGCGATCTAAAGGCACTAACCGCTTCTCGATTACGCGCAGCCCGAAAGCGAACCCCGAACATTCCTATGACGTTCTCGAGGTAGGTCCGCCTAGGAGTTCATCTACACGGCACTTGTTGTCTTATTTATTATATATTCGTGAGCACTGAGTACCCAAAGTACTCAGTATCCGCACATCACCCAAGGCTCGGTGATTCTCTCCCGGCCCCTTCCCGGGGACCGCGGGTGGACTTTTCCCCCTCCGCGGGCGAAGAACAGTCTGGCCGGAATGATCCACCGACCGTGCCCGTGGTAATGGAATATGATAGTGGGGGTTCAGTTACACGCCCATCCGAGGAGCCAGCTCGCTATCGGGTAAATGGAGATGAAATATTAGCAGTACCACGGCGTCAATATTCTGTCCGATGCCCTTTGCCTATACCGCCTTGTCATGCACTGATAAACATAAATAGATGAATAAATAAAAAGCCGTGATATAAACTTTAATTAAGTGAGTGGGATGATGTTGTGATAATAATGTAGCTCAGTGTTTCTTCTGCTGCGCTGTAGAAAGTGTAAAATGAGCCATTGATTAAGATGTGGCTTTCGAGAGAAGGTGTGTTATTTTTATGCTCAATTTTGATGAGTTGAACTTCCTTATGTAGTTAATCAGATAGCCTTTATGCGCAATAATAGACTTTGTTAAATATACGCGCTGATGGCTGAATATAAGTCCATAGTAAATTATCTATATGTATAAATATTATAATAGTTTTCTATCTATAGTCTAAATAATATATATAGGTAAATTGTATGCTGGCTGTAAAGACATATGGTATCCACTTCTTTAATGTAGTGAAAACGTTCGTACTACTATAATAACATTCATACAATTTTGGGATAAAATTCTGATAATGAAGATAAGCTTTTATTCTATAATATTCTATGGAACTCTGTTCCACTCTGCTCAAATCCAAAAATAGCAAATCGATGTGATAATAGCTAATTTGATTCAAAAAGTAACTTACATACTATGAGCAGCATAAATGCGGGCTTCTTCTGCAGCTTCAGCCATACTAAATAATCAGGTGTAATCACTATACGGGTGCAGCCGCTTGACACTCAAATGATAAGTTGCGAATAGTCGATGTAAATCAATACATAATGTCATAACCGAGCCGTCATGCCCGTCTATTTACACTAACCTATCTATCTAATCACAAAATCTCTTATTTAATATCATTTATACCGATCTACTTTTTAACCTAAAACTTAATTACTGATAATCAGTTGCGTTTTAATGAGTGCGCCACACAAAACCATATAAGCCGATACTTATCTTCAATGTTCAGGCATAACAATATGAGACTATAATATAGAGATATTATTATTGCCGATAACCTGTTAAACAAAAATCCAATTGATAGAAGCCTGTAAATATAATTCCATGACTCCTATAAATTTTTGTCGGTTAGTAATTATCACTTACTCGCGATATTTAAGCTTGCATCGGTGCATGATTTGACGTGAGTCGTATCCCCGCCTTCGATACACTTTATGGTTTCTGCTCTTGATTCTCGCTCACTACCCTCTCACTATCCTAGGCTATCACCTAATGAACTAACATAACACTCTAGACAATCTCAGCTAACATCAAATTAAGCCAGAAAATAAGATACCAGAAATTATCAGGCCACCATATCTACCCCGATATTGAAAGAACAAAATCATAACGCATTTAAGACCTTCGTGACACCGTCCTACACCTGCATATCTTGTATGAGAGTATTATCTAAAAAGACTATCTTACAATAGCCATGACAATGGACCACACCTAAATAGTTTTTAATTTTTTTATCTATTACGCATCGTCTCTTCTGATTGTTATTATCGTACGAGATAGTATAAAGTGTGACTCCAGTGTAACGTATAAGATCAGCATAACTCCTGACCTTAGAGCGCACCAGCGTTGATGATATAAGGAGTAACTCTTGAAAATAGTCACATTAAACCCCTCTCTTCTAATCACAACAATCTAAACACTGTCTCACACTATCATAACCCGTGACGGGCCGACGGATAACGAAAAGTAGACGAACACACCATAGGTAGACCCGATCGAACTCCACGTATTCGTCTCACCTGCCTTAATTGAGACCCCTGTAATTCATGTCTCTCAGGCAGCATTAGTTCATCATATGTTACCACAAATTCACTAACAATTAATCACTTCAACTTTTACCGCTGAGCAACCCCCCTTATTGAGCCCATTAGGGCGTACGTGGATCCAGCGCAACCGACCCGGCTACCAACCGAGAATATGCGTCGCTGCCTATCAGCGTCATCATGGGCATAACCACGTCAGTAAAAGTTAATATGAACTTCACTAAGAAGAAGAACTTTAATAGAATTGCTATTACTTTTATAATAAACCCTATTATTAATAAATGAGTCGCTCTAATGCCAAACTCAAATATTACCATCTATGCTTGTTAAATCCGCTGAACATACCGTCTTTAGCAAGTAATAATTAAGGTTATATATAATAATATTTGAACAAATATTGTAACATAGGTAAGCCAATAAAGTGCGAATAAAAAGACCGATAATGTCTAGCCCCCACTCGCAAAACTTTATTGCTAGCCGTGTATCCTCGTTGCTAATGCTATTAAAAACGATACTTTAAACAGCTTGTTCAACGAATAATATACCCATGATGTTGAAGTCCGACAGATGTCGCGAAGAATGCGCTAATAATACGCTGTGAGAATTATCGCAAACCCCAAAATTGAAGAGGTTCCGCCGATTTTCCGAGAGGCCTCTTGTCCCCTACACCCGATAGCCCCTAAAAAACGACCCATGCAGTCCCGCTTACTCCAACTGGACAGAATGTAACCTACAAAAACCGCAAATGCATGATAATTCGCCCGAAATACATACCAAGTGTGCAACACGCTACCAGGCAAATATAAGACTAAATTATCTGTCGGAATCTATATTATCGATATAACTACTGATTCCGGGTTTATGAGCATATTCACATATTGGCGTGTCATCGTGTTAACATCTCCGAGTATTAGATACTAATCTCTCCTTGCCACATTTAATATTACTAAAAAGGATGCACTATATAACTATCTCTCAGTAGCAGAAAAATAATTAAATATCAACCTAGTAATTCCTTTCTTGCTAATATATTAACCTAACAAACCAAACTAACCCACACAACATGAATGACTCACAATTTACCAGCGCTCTAAATCTAGGAAGGAAGAGTGATAATTTAATTAACTATTATAAAGTCATTAAGATATAAATCAATTTAAACGTAACTATGACATATTAAATTAAATTTGAAGTCTTTCTAATTATCCTAATCGCTGTTATCAAACTATATAGGTAGCTACTAACATAAATAAATCATCAACACAGACGGACAGACTTGTCATCTTACTAGGTGATATAAATCGTAAACGAACAGCCGCGACAACAAGCCCTACCGATTAGAGCATAATGTATGTTAGACGATAAACGGAGTCAATCGTCCCACCGACCACTACAAGTCTCGATCCCCAGGGCACTAGCCCAAAACCCCCAGTGCGGCTGGAACAGCCCCTTCTATGACCCGGTCCTCCAGTCCCCATAACAACCTGCTCAGAATACGGTTGATAAGAAAGAGTAAATAACTGAAACAGACTGTGTCCATGTTGGCACTCACAGACGGGAGAAATTCTATCCAGTGTTTGATTCAGTTTCCTAACAGTACAAGGTTTCGAGTACCATTGTAGTGCAAAGTATAGCTCGCTCCGCTAAAGTAAATAAATCTGACCCATATTAGCGCACTCGGGACGTTATTTCAATCCTTTATTCTTTTTACCTTTAATCAGCTCAACTTCAGTAGTAATGCTTCCATTACAAACTAGTTAATAATATTCTTTTCATTATTACAGGTCATGGCACCAGTTGCTGTTGCACTGGACAAATTCAAGGGGAGAAACAGTGCTACTGGTCTGCCTGATCCCCAACTTTCCTGCAAAAAAAAAAAGTTGATTGACTTGAAGACCAATTCCAATCTCCAGTTCTGCGACCCTCTGGTCAATACCCTGCTTGTCGCCATAGACAGAGGGTTCTCCAGCACCTTTGAAGATGAGGAGTGACCTTCGGCCACTGGCCTTCACCCCAGTTCGCCTGATATGGATGAGGCTTCTTGAAATGGCGGAAAAAGTTAGAGGTCAGGGGCCCTGATGGAGGAAGAAGGTGGAAGAGTTATGCTACAGTTACGAACTCGGATAACGCAACGTACCCAGCCAGCAGCAGGGAAGAGGACACTGGAAGAGAAAGGATTATTACTCCCAAGCATCTGTTGATTGCTGGATGATACACTGAACTACTCAAGGTCAACGTCATCAAAACACAGAAATCAAAGGTAAAAAGCTTGCTCTCCAATTGTAAATAGTGGCTGCAGGTGAAAATCGAAACAAGACAGCTCTTGTCAAGAACCTAGCTTTTTAAAACAAATTAGAAGCTGTCAGTTGATCTCTTTTTAAGGTTACAATGATGCAATGCGGTTCTGCTCTGCGTGGACAGCGCTGTGTTCTCCCTTGCCCCAGAATCAATCTACCGAAGCCAGAGGCTTCTCTGTCAGATTGACACCACCCTTAATCGCTTAAAGTTTAATAAAGGGGACCTACCCAGCTGCAAGAGGCCAAGCACTAGCTCATTTATTTTTTTACTTGATAAAATTAATATTAACAACTATTCTTTGCATTTCGTTTCACAACTCCTTTAATTCCCCTTTATCTTTGCTTCTTACATCACAATTAAGAATCTAACATCAGAGATACATTAGCCATCATTTATTAATCATGACACCCTGAGACGCGGGAATTTAATTTCTTTTGTCTCCGTTTTACTAGTTAATATCAGCACGTACGCACCTTCTCAATTATTTTGTGGGGTACTGTCTGTGGTTAGCAAACTGACAAATTTTATATATAATCTAATAATCAGGTGCCGTAGCATTATAACTAGATTATTGTAATTATATATTCTATTGACCCCACCCATAGTGCTGTAGTGTGTTCTGTTTTTAACCACTTGTGTGTGTAGTGACTTCAGCGACTAAGATAACACACTTTTCACAAATATAACCACGGTCTCTCGCTGCTAATCGGCCATAAATTTTTATCAACGAAGTTAATCGAATCGGTTTCATCGATGAATTAACAGTTTTCGTTAATTCGCTTTATCGTTCATCCGACAATACAATTTTTCCGTTAATATTACTGTGCGCCACTATATATCATATAAATATAATATATAAGTATAATAATGAAACTTTCAGATATTAATAATAATATATATAATATGTGAATGAATTAAAGGTGACGTGTGTGTTGAAGTTAATGGTAATATATTAGTATTCTATAATACACTTATTTTATATATATATTAATAATTCACAAGAAAGTAATAATATAATAACCCAGTGGTATCCGAAGATATTTTTTTCCCAGGTGTGGGGCTCCTAGAGCCACAAGAAGGCTTTCATGAGTTTATATAATTTAGCTAAGGATTTAAGGAAAATATATATATATTTATTAAATATAGTATTACTAATATAATAATATAATATATAGGTAATATAATGATCTAGGTAAAGTGAGAAATAAGTTTGTAAATAATGAGAATATTGGTTTATAAATACTTGCACTTATTTATATATAAGTATTAATTATATAATATAGGTATAATTATATTATTTAATTATAGTGATGTAATTTTAAATAACGATAGTTGAATATTGATCGAAGATGAAGCACATGCTACGCTAGATACATTTTAGATATAATATATTATATAAGTGGATAACAAAGAATGGAGGCGACGATAAATAATTAAATTGTGTTTATTGAATAGTGGACAATTCATATGGGGAAGAATTCTATAAGATTGGAATTACTAAACATCATTGTTTCACCTAAATTGTTAAAAATTAATCGCTTGAGTCAATATTGAAGAGCACGACGTTCGAGATTAATATCTTCAAATTGTTATTTCAATATTTCGAATGGGTGAGTAGATAGTAGTCATCAGTCTAGTAAGTCTTTCATCTTCCATAGTATTTCTCAAGTAGGTTTTCGGAGTTTCTTGAGATGTATGGAAAAGCTGATGTGGCTTTCTGACTTTATCATAAGAAGCTCGATTTTATGATGAACTGGGCTGTAATATTTTGGAAATTGTGACTGCGAGCAAGAAACTAATCCTTCTATATTGCTCGCTTTTTGAGACCCTGTTCTGTGACGCCCATTATCAGACTTTACCATATTATACCCTATACTTGCTTTTACAAAATCTCTCTATGATTCCGGGCCTTTCACTTGAAGATTCTTCATAGATAAAGTATTACACAAGTTAAATGGTCTTATGGTGTTCAATATGAAAAACATATGATTCTAAACATTTAATATTTTTAAGAGAACTATAATTTAAAACCTCTCGCCTAATAATATAGCTGATTATTATATAACATGCCAATAGTTGGTATAATAACAAGGATGTACGAATAATAGTCTGCGGGTCGGGAAGTGAGGAATGTTGGGTTTGTATTTTTTGGAATTTGTTATTCTCGGTACAGCAATTTCAATACGTCAGTGCAGGATTCAGATTAATTGAAAATGTTTCTTCAACAATCGCTGAAATAATCTAAAATTCTCTTAGTATAATGAATAGGTTATCAAGAATTTTAACTAATGGACCTACGAGATGTTCCTGACAGCGCGGCAATTATAATATATTGAGTTAACGTATTATAGCATCTTGCCGCTTGCGTATATTCATGATCGGGATAATATACTTAAAAAAATTTTAGTGTCTTGAGGAATTCGGAAGGAGGGCCATGGGCCCCATCGATGTTTTCGCGCGCTGAATGAGAGTGAAACGCCAACTGAAATTAATAAGTTATAATATATAGAGAACAAGTGAAGTGTATGTGCTTTAGTCCGTTAGGAGAAGTGGCAGTTCTATAAGTGTTCCGTTGTGAGATGATTGAAGTGGATGTTTCGAAGCCTTTTTCAGGAGTAGAGGAGATCAAGTTTTCTTGCAAAATACGTCTTTACAATGTCTACTCATAGTGAAAATCAGAATGTTAAAAAGATTTATGTTAAACCATAACTAAAAATAGAGCGAAGTCGAAAATTGACTGAAATTATTTAAAAGAAAGTAATCAAGAAAATTTCTATAGATATTTTCAGGGTGGCTAGGCGAACTACGGTAAGTGAGTATAATTTCGATAACATCGCGGACTCCGACTCCGACATCTCTATTTCCAGCTGGAAAAACAAACAGAGACGATATTATTTCGGATCTACCACCTCCTGGTACACTCACGATCATCCACTTAGACGAAGAAATTTTTCAAGACCTCCGACTCACTCTGCGCCAGACTCAGCTTAAATAAACATAGAAAAATTACGATACTTACTCCGCGTTTAGTCAATATTTATATTCGACTATGGCTCGAGTATGAGTGACTACCACGAGATACCCCTACTGAATTGAGTACGATATCTAAATTTAGTTTTATTTTGGTTTTTATTCCCAACTAATTTGGTTTGGTCCGACTTTAGCTCATTTGGAGAGGAACAGTAATGAAAAAAGATATACCACTTTTCCAATGAAATCTAAAGCTCAATCGCGTATTACTGGTATAAAGAGTACCCGTAAAGACAAAATGCAGGCGATAAAAATCGGGTATGTACAAATCACAAATATATTTCCAAGTTTCGTGGAGATAGAGCATTTGTATAACTTAATAGTATAATGCAAATTATTTTATTTTTTATAAACACCTGGCTATTATAAAATTAAAAGAAAGTTTTAAAATTTGACATTTACCCATAATAATATAATAATAATAATTAATAATTAATAATAATAATTAATAATAAAATAATAATATTAATATATAAGATATTCTAAAGAATAATAATAAGAAATGAAATTTTAATAATAATAATATAGACATATTAAAGAATGTTGATGATAGTATATAATTTTATTATTTCTCCTTGGCTATTCAATTAATTGTATATGAATAATATCTTATTTAAAATAAAAACAAAATGAGGAGAATTCTTTCAAGATTAAAGCCCGAAATTTTATAATTGTTTAACTAAAAAAAATTAAAATTTAATATTAGAATATAATATATATATAATATAATAATAATAATAATATAAATATATATATATTAATATATATAATATATATATTTATAATTATATAGGTGGCAGGTAATATATAAAAATGGTTATTCATTTATATAGAATGTATGGATAGTAATATGTTAGATATGTATTAAATAAGTGTGTGCAGGATAGTATCCCTAACCTTTATATAATTTATAAGGTATATATATATATATATAGATTTATATTTATGGGATTGGTGTGTAACTACAGAAAAATCAACTTTGAGGGCTTGCATCCCTAAGTGGGACCGGTTACACACGGAAATTGCGCCAAATCTGAAGAGCATTATCCGACCATATCTTAATAACTCTTTATAGTTAAATCAAATATGAAACATTATGTAAATTATCCAAACTTAAAACTTAAGCCACTAAATCATATTACGCCTCACTTTGATGTAGAACCTTTGGTTCATAAAGTTACCGGTTTCTTGATTACGATTGACATAATTAATTAACGAGCTGATCACTCAAATAACCTACCCCCGACCAGGATATATCAGAAACACAACATATGGAACCTTGTATTAACTTGTTGTGACAGAAACATCGATTTAATAAGTTAAAGAGGAAAAAGAGATTTAATATGTGTAACAAGAACTGGGAGTGCACGCATGTGAAACTGCAAACTACTTTTGGACCTTACTATTGCTGCCAAGGTTTCCATAGTGTCCTCCGAATTCCTGGAGAAAAAAACACCAAACAGATCCTTCGATGAGGTCAAATATAAGCAATAACCCCAGGTATTATAACGTGATACATAAGGGAGTATAATGGTCGGACGACAACCCTCAATATATAGTTTTTTTAGAGAACATAAATTATATTGAGGATCACGTCATCATCGAGTTTGTCAATAATAGATATCAGTATAGTTTCATATTGCTTAGAGTGTATGCACTACTAGAAATCTACACAAGGTGTATCTGATAAATGTGATTCTTGTATAGATTGTTAGATATCAAAAATCAATGTTAATTCTGGACAGGCTTCCATTAATCTACAGGCTATATGTATTGAGCATGTCTAAAAATCGCACACAGCCTAATAATGGTTCTGAGTAGTAAATGCACCAGAATAGTGGAATTCCGCAAGTTCCACCCGAAGACCTAATTTACAAAAAGATATGCGGAAAAGTTTATACGTAAAAAAATGTGGAATGGCTTTACCAGAGCATAAACAGTAGCCGTCTGGATGTTCTACAAAACTTTAGAATTAGGATATTACTTTGATATAGATGAAAAGAATATTGCTCGGCTAACGTGGAAATACTTAAATTTCCTTGACCGGTCTAGTGAACTACCTATTCAGCTTAATCAGTTAGTCCTCTACTCTAAACCCTATAAACAAAAGAGTGGGTAAATTTATAATAATATAGCAAATGTGATAAATTAAATTCAGATAGAAATCGAATAAAATACCTTTTACGTTTATCTTCACAACTTTCCCATGCTTTATTTGTCCACATATAGGTAATGAGAAGTGCCTTCGTAATTTTATATGATTATATGTGACTACGATATACTCATGAAAACTTAAATGGATTCCAACATGGTCAATTCAAAATTGGCAAACAAGACAGGCAAACATTTTCTTTAGCAAAAAAGAGCTGCTTTGACCACGATCATTACGGAGATCGCGCCTGTTCACCCCAAAGTTTAACATAGGTTGTCTTGGATAGTTAGAACGTGATATTCGGAACAAATAATATTAATTGGAGGATTCCAGAGAAATAGATTAGTGAACGGTACGTGGATATAAGAGATACGTCATCTACAGTTGCTCCAAGCAAAACTCTTGCGAGTGTAAGAAAGGGAGTTTAAAACCATTTCATACACGGAACAGTCAGGAGATCTCCAAATCAAAACTTGAAATATGATGATGAATATTTCTAGAAGGTCACTTCACAATATTATACGGACCTGTGTGTCATAGGAGAAAAGAACTTAAAATTGCGGGAGGCCTATCTACATCAATAAACGACCGCAACCAAGAATATATATATAAGCTACATAGAGAATTTATGTTAGTGTTTTCACAATCGACGGCATCCCCAATAAGTCATTTGATTTTAGTGTGTCAGATGTACATATCATATGTTTTAAGACTGCATTTCCGCCTTAGCCGGAAAATATCCCTCTTGAACACGATGTCTCCCGTCAGATTGAGTAGAGACCCCCGAGAAGCGACCGACTGATCCGGGAAAACAGTATTGCCTATGAAATAAATTTGTTCTCTATTCAAATAAGGTTAGTAAGAAAAATATATATTCCCAGTTTATACTAACTGTTTCAGATGTCAAATTTAGGCAATCTTGTCGAAACTGAAATTGAACGAATCCCATCACCGACTCTGACTGACTAATAAGATACAGAAATGCAATGGTGCTACTCTGAATAATTAATTAGGAACTGTTTTTGTAATGAATAAAAGAGATAATGATATATTTGTGGAATCTAATAATCCACATCACATCATTGATCACAAATAGAGGATTGATAAAATCCAATAATAATCTAAATATCATAAGAACATTCCAATAAATAAATAATAATAAATAAAATAGTTCCTCTGAATGAATACACCACCGCATAAATATCTCTCTTACACAGCAAAAGGGTGGGTCTCTTTCGCACTGCGACCGCCGACTCCGACTCCACTTATCACCAGGAAAATCTTCCGACGTCTCCGACTCCAGGAGCTGACAGCCTCGACTCCCAAGGGCTGTGCAGACATTGTCGTGTTGCACTACCTCCCCCGACGCTCCCAGACTTCCGACTCCCGTACTGAAAAATAAATTAGCTACAGAAACGGGACTCCCACCGAACCGTGCCATCCACCGAACTCCGTAAGCCCTGGACCTCCTAACTCTTTCCGCTAGCCCGAATTATTATATTATATTTCGAATGTAACTACATTTGAACCTTAATACTTAAGTAGCATGGTAGTATTTGTACCTTCTTCTACCCACCCAGGTAGTCAAATAGTACATTGCCATCGCCCTGTGTCACACCACGCTCAGCCGCGTTGAGAGCATGAGAGAGAGGGTTATTAGGTTGAGCGAAGGACATTATATATAGCAGCCATAGCAGCCCTAAAGAACACCTTTACGCCGTGAAACCTTTGTGATGCCCGGAATAAACGAACAGGATTCGCCCGGTACCCGAACTCGGCCCCGAGTTACAAAGGACCTTACCAGGAAAAGGAACCTATCCACCTACAAACTGGCCTAACCCAATAAACGCGACACCTTCTCCTATGGAAAGAGTAGAGGAGCTGTAGAGCTGAATGATGGAGAGAAGGTTGGATATATTATTGGTGATGTGTTAGGTGAGGTATTATAAAGGCGAGGAGTGAAAAAAATATACACAAGTGATTTAGTCCTGGTGTATATATAAAAGGGTAGAGAGGAAAATGAGATAGAGATGAACATACGAGTATGATTATATTGTATGTTCCCGAAATTGTTATCATAGTTATACACAAACCATATAAAAGTGTACTAGAACAAGGTTAATTAAGTATAAGAATATAAAAGAATTATGGCTGTTAAACCTGATTGAAAGAGTCTGAGATAGATAGTCAAAATTGAAGTACATCAGGGTCTATTGCGCCGTCCCAATATCCAGGAACCTGGGAGAGTGAAAGATAAACACTGGAAATGGAAGAAATGATATGCAGGGTATATGTATTTTTGATATTTAGGCGATAACCATAATTAAATTATTAAATTATGGTTGACATGTAAATGCATCATGGGGGATTGAGTAGAGAAAGTATAGAACCAGCTTGATGGGTAGGTAGTCGAGTTGGAACCAAGACAATTATATGAAGTGAGGGATTTAATAGGACATAGTTGCAACTGTATATAAAAATATGTATTAAATGTACAGTCGTCTATCATGAACATCTTTTTTAATAAATGGGAGAGAGTAATAAAAGTGACATGTACGTGAATTAGAAAACAGCTGACTATGGAAATAATAATTATGATAACTAATGATAATTGATATTTATAATATAGAGTTTCAGGTTTAATTGAGGTAACTGTCAAAAAGACATAACTACAAGCAATCCTTAACAACTACCTACAAAGACCTGTTAGGTGGGGAAGATTAAGATGAGACCAAGGAAGAATGGAAAATAAAATTGCTCTTTGAACCGATATCAGTTTTGAAAATTAAAAGATGGAAAACATCTAATAGAGATAGATCTAACAACAAACTAGTTAGAATCAATATGAAGAAATAATGAGAATGTGGAACCGAGTATTAGGAAGGTTGGAGAAAGATTTCCAGAGGAGGTGTGGAGAGGTTGCCACGTGAGTAAAGTTTTGATACTGGAGTCAAAAATGAATAAGTTAATGCGGAATAAAAAGAGGAATAAAAAAGACGGTTGTGGAATGAAGGAAGTTAAAAAAATATTGTTAGAGAATACGTTATAAATGATGACAGAGAAAGGAAATAGAAGCTTATGTTCTGGAAGATAGTAAGAATAGTGATAGTAAATGTATTATGGAGTATAGAGGAATAAATTGGAAGAGAGATATTGAAGGTAGCTTATGGATTGATTATGGAATGTACTAAGAAGTAATTGACATATATAATATGATCATTAGTATGTGATTTCAAGGAGAATACATGTGGATGTGTAAAGTGGGGATTTATGAGCAGTATAATTATTGATGAATTATATGTGGTGTAGGATGAAGGATATATGAGGAGTACATGATAATATATAAGCGGTACTTGGACGAAATACTGGGGAGTGAGAACAAGCTATACGACCTTATATGAATGTGAGGAGAGTGATAGAGCTGAGGACTATATGATTATAGGTAAAGTAATACACCTATCCTGTAGGTGAAATAATAGCGATTGGATTATCAGCTCATCTGTACATCGACATCCTTAGCAAGTCATGAATTAATAGTGATGAAAGTAATATGGACAAGCGAGTGTAAGGTATTACACGTATCGAATTGGAATGATAATATAGTGACAATATGTATCGAAAACAATTTAGAATGCAAATAAGAGAGTGACATAACGATGGTGCTAGAGGAATATGCCAACATTTCTCGACTCGTGTTGAAGTTGACCAGGTCGTAAGTATCTTATAATATATAGCCCGAGCAGATTAGCGTAGCATATCTTCTAAGTGATATGAGCAAACTCTTCAGTGCCCAAGAATTTGGCGGAACCACGTGACAAAAATTCGGAATCACAAGTGTATTCATCAGGAACAATTGACGTGTTACCATATACCGATTGAAGGGATGTAACCGTGATTATTTATATCAAATGTGGCGTAGTCGGACCGAGTGTCCAATTTAGATTTGCATGGTTATGGATAATCGATCAGTTATTAGTGTGATATTTGATCAAGAATACAGCGGGGTGTTGGATACAATTCGTTGTGACCTGATAGACTTTTGGATGAGTAAGATAATAAAGATATGATGATAGAGAACTTGAATTTAGAAATATTGCAAATATTAATGAAATTAGGAGCAAATTCCGCACCAGTGTATGACGTTAGTATCGTTTATGATTACTGGATGTTTGTTTTTATTCGTTTCCTCAACTTTCTTTTTAACTGAGAAGTTTTTGTGCTGGTCTAATCTGTACTGGTTTTTAGTCGTCAAATTTAACTACTTATTGGATATCGTGGGCTATTGAGACACTCAATGTATCTAGAGAGTGATTAAGTTTATTCAGATAGTTTCCACTTTATTTAGGTGATCAATGGAAAGTATTACTCTTTTGTTCTTTGTACTGACGCTGCAAATGTTCCGTGAGTGTGTTGTGAGTATGGAGCTGTGCGAAGGTATTAATTATACAGATAATTCTACATGGGACCTTGCTGTATTAATCTAGTTGGATTAATTGTAAGGATATATGACTGGGTAGTGAAGGAGTGATAAAATTTGCAGAGTTATAAAACTTTTTCCAGAAAAAAAAAATGTATAATGGATAATTTATAATCGCGTGAAGGGAAGGGAAGAATAATGGCATGGAGTACCGTTACGCAGGTTAATATATTGGAGTATAAATTCAGTTTTTGGAACCTCAGGTTAGTTTCTTCTTGTAGATTGAAGTAATGGTTCGTGTTAATACAACATACTTTAGAGTCTTTTGTTTTTTTTTACTGATTGTTGTGTGAGCAATTTTGTGTAATGATGAGTGAGCAGACAATTGTCTGCACAAAGTAAGGGCGGCAGTCGGGCTTTCTATTGACATTATATTTAATACACATACTGAATACAATTAAGTTAATGACGTTGGGCTTACGATTGTTTCGAACTCGTGCATCTTCATATGGAATAACCATCGCTGCTCGAACTAAGAGACCACTTGAGATGCTGGTTAATTTGGGGCTCTTGTCGTAGTATGTATCCACGATTAATGAGCTGAGAGAATTCTTCCTTAGTGCTGAGAGAGCGATCGGTTAGATGTTATAGATATGCCAACGTAGCTTAACGGTTATGTGATATTTGGAATAAATTGTTCTCGATCTGTGAAGAGGTAGGAGATTGTCCGTAAATGTAGAAATCATATAGAGTCCAATCACGTCCGAGAGATGGAGGATTTGTTAAGAAGCTACCTTAATTAGTAGGACTATTGACTGAGTGAGTGAGTGAACACAGTAGGTCAGATGAAAATTGCGGATTCGCGTGAATGCTCCGAACTATGCATTTACTTGTGGCAAGAATCAAGAAATGGAAAGACTTGTGTCTTAACCTAAGGATGGATAATTCTGTGACCTAGCGCACGTATAGGTAAGGAATTCTTTGGGGTGCTTCTGCGGTAGATCATCTTGTCATTATTAAGAATGGCCTAACAGAAATGTTAGAAGAGAGGAGTGTTTCAAATAGCCGGTTCAGTTTATTGTTGTCATATACCTAGTAACTGCTATGCGTTTTCTAACTTGGTTACGAAACTTAGATTATCATATTTTCAAATACAGCAAACTTCATAGATAATTGCTCCCTTTATTGCTTATTTATTTATGATGTTGTAAATTAATCAATCATGTATAAACACTATATCACATGATCCTTCATTAAATGTGAGATGGAGGAATCACTCTGCTTACTACACTGTTAGTCTTAACTTGTAATGGAGATGAGCTAATGCACACAATCAATTTATTTCTAGTATTAACATCTATTAACGACTCTGGAGCAACTAATTAAAGAACCTACACAAATTCCAATCGTCCCTCCCAAACCAACTTGAACACTCTTACCTAAACGTCTTCGATCTCGAATCTCCTTTAACTTCGATGTTCTGTGGCTTAAAAAATCTGTCTGTGCGCTGACAATAAACTATCCACAAGATCTTGATTGATCCTGGGTCTAGTTACCTGTCGGTCAATAATGATCTTACCTTACTTCTCTAACGGGACAAGAGTCTGCAGGAAGATAATATTCATAGTTCTGCATGATTTTACAAATTAAACCCTCTCAACTAACTCATTCGTCACCTGTCTCCTTACGCACCATAACTTAGAAAGTTGAGTATTTGATAAAGCCTCAATGCATCCAAAAATCCTGACACATTTCCAAGTTTCCTGAACCTGCCTATTTCTTGGATTCAAATAATTTAATACAACCTTTTACTACCTAACTAATCGGTGAATCCGGGTTCTCGTTATTCTACTCAACTGACTCTACTTTGTTATTGCCTCTGATCTGAGTCTATATGCGTGTAGTACTCATTTCCCATTCCTACGGAGTTATTATAACTTCAAACATCAATTCTTTGGTTGTTCATATTCTATAATAATAATTAAGTGTAAGACCCCGACACACATCCGATTGTCCAATATGAGTGCACAACATTTACATATTTAGTGAACACAGCACTTGATCTCAATAAATTGTGAATAAGTGTGTTTCACCCTATAATGCACTTATGTTCGCTTACCCTCTGTTCTTGAACTGTCAGTTAAACGCCAACTGCCGACATATGGAAAATCGCCTAATCTCAGACGAGTAATTAGATCATGTACAACACTTTCGAGCAACCTTTGATTACAAGTTAACTAAGTATACCGTTAATTTTAACCGATTCTGCCTTCTACTTTTAAGCCAATAATAACCTAATCTGAACGCTTTGTTATACCCTATGTAGCTAAAAGAAATTCTCAGAATCCCTCCTTATTCCCAAACCAAGTTTCATAAAGATCTCCTTAGAAAAGACAGGTGTGTGACCAAATTTCAAAAGCCTGCAAAACAATGTTTCCTTCGTGTGCGACTTCTATATACAAGTAAATGCAATATTGGTTTGCGTTATATTATTCGGTGATCTAAATGACTTACAAAAGGTAGCGACCTTCTCTAAATAATCTGATTACATAATAAGTTTAAATGTACTTCCGCGATGGTGGACTCTGAATGACGCGGTGCGTATATCTAGTTCTGCAAACATCAAATAAAAGGAGAGAACGACTTCAATCGCTTTGATGGTAATACTAATCAATAAATGTTTATTAAATATATAATTTCCTAATTAATATAATATAAATATCTTATCTGTTGTTCTAAAACCTATATCTTTTTTTTAACCTCAATAAACTCACTAAATGGTTCGATCTAAATGCGTACTTATTCTTACTGCCATTACTCAGCTACAGACAGTTGCGTGTTGTATTTATTTTTTTTAATGAAAAAATTCTCTTTCTACATCAATATTTGTGTTTGCTTTTAACAAACTACTTAGCATAAATTACTTCTACCAAGTGTGTGATATATATATATATAAGTTTTATAGCTATACTATTTGACAAGCAAAGTACAGATCTAATTCATCGTAAACAAAAGTATTATAATAGCGCTGACCTACCTGGTTCTGGCTCTACTGACACAATTACTTTCTAGTTCCTTTAATACTTTGCCAAAAACTATTCAATCTTAAACTTTAACTTGTTTGCCTTTAAAAATTATTCTTTTTTCCTCCTTAACATTTATTTTAAACTCTGATGCTTTATCTGTTGTCATATAATATAACTACCAATCTGAAAATAATAGAGTCCCAAATCCTATTAGGCCTCCACACTTTCTTTCCATACTACACTAGACGATACTCTTTTATTTATTCATCCATCCTTCCCCTCTACGCCACTTTACTTCCTTCACAGTGTTTCTTACTCTTAGACCCTTTTCATACCCCCTAATAATTGTTTTTAGAATACAGCGTAAGAATAAGTGAATCATTTCACTGAAATCCTACCTAAACCCTGTTAGGAAGACGGTGACTATTGCCCGGATCATCCTACTCTGACTTTTTGATGAAATGATGACTCCATTCCTAATACCTCTCCCACCGACTTTCGCCTTCATAACTTATAGATAATTTCCTTTATGCCTCAATATCATAGCACTTTTAACCTACTCATGATGATATGATGCTAAGTCGCTCTCTCCAAATCCTATTTTGCAAAACTAAGGATCGCCGCTACTGATCTTTATTTAACTCATCTATCTCTATAATTAATTATTCGCTTATAGCAACTCTAAACTTGTATTTCATATCTATATAAGATCTAATATAATTAAGAAACCATTCAATTCAAACTAACTCACTAATCTTATATAGTACCATCATGTTAAATATTTCATTCCCTTTACTATATTCCGATACACAGCACGCTTTATCAGCACGTTAACATGCCTACTGCTAATTAACTTTACTACTACTTTAACTAGAATTTATGTATTCCCCCCTTTAGTTAATATCTACATATGGGGAATTATTAAGAACTTGTATGCGTTATAAGTAAGTTATAGATCGAATGCTTACATAAATCCAAT
>JABUQX010128828.1:0-19954 GCA_015478945.1 Trachelipus rathkii | reverse complement strand
TAATGCAAAGGTTAAGATTTATCAAAAATGCCCATTTATAGAAAATTACATACTCTATATTCTATATATATATAATATCAAATTTTTTCAACTATTAACAGTATGTTGTATTATACTTTACTCACAATATCATTTATTAATGAAAAATTATCTTTTGAACTAATATGTATGGATCCATTTCATATGATTTCAAGAAGATTGATAGTCGTAGTGGAAGAAAGGCTGCAGATTTCTGGAATATTTACTAGGTTAGGTAGCAAGTTCAGACATGGTTGGGAGATAGAGTTAGGTGTAATGAAAGGGTTAGGAAATTTATGTCTTTCAGAAAATATTAGATTTATTGGATTTGTGGAGGGAATTTCTGGATAAAGATCTTTTTGCAGCCGATGGAGTTCACTTGAGTCAATAAAGGTGTTGAGGGCTTTTCAGTACCAGATTTGGAGAATTGCTTTATCAACAAAATCTACGGTAAAGATTGGTGGGATGATGAGCTAATCTCGATCCAAATAATGGTAAATGGTAACTGTAATAGTTGGTGAGCATAAATAAAACTATGTCTGTTACAGGTTCAAAAAATAGCTATCGCTCAATAAAATCGGAACACAGCATATCGGAATATCAATGCTTATTACAAAAATTGCTCATGCCTTAAAATACAAAAAGAATGAGGCTGTTAAGTAATCTCTAATAATGAGAAATCTAGACATATATATTGCATAAATGAAGCATGGGTTAATGAAGAATTAAATGGAGACTCCTTTCAGGAATATGAAATAGAGGAATATTCACTTTATTTATACCGCGTAGAGGAAGGAAGATGGTGGCACTTTATAGTAAAAGCATATTCATCTGATATATAATAATAATAGAATAGATATATAATAGAACATGTATTGAATCAGTCGTGGTAGATATCCTTATATTAAGTACATCAAATAAAGAATAGGGGACATTTTACAGACCATCCTGGCCAGTAGTCAAGAATTACGGACGACGAATAATGATGAAAGAAATTGAGACAGCATGCACAGTAAAAGAACAAGGTATACGTCAAATGGTGAATTTTAATTTCTCCAGGCCATTCAATGGACTTCCTGTCTTAATCATGGGACATAGATTCTGTATTTAATAATTTATAACAAGATAAAACTTTTTGAAAGCCAGATGGCTCACATGCAGCCCACAAGTACCATAGATAGCACAATAGACTTAAATAATTAACTAACAATTGAAAGATAATTGAGTGGATGACAGGATTAGATTGAGGAGATTAGGACTTAAGATGACCATATAAACTATTATATTAATATTAAATGAAACTGTGATATCTGAGGCCAAATTGCCAAGTTAATAAAATAAAGATCCATAGATTTTCTTGAAATGGCGATTTATCAAATCGAGACATCGCTTGTACAACGACTGGGATAAAGAGTATTAAGACTAAAACTGTGTTTTATCAGTGGAAATTTTAAGCAAATTTTAATGGAATATTCAGTCAGTATGTTTTATAGATAAACCATTAGCCGGTACAAAAGAAAGACCTGTTTGTGGAATAGGGGATAGAGTGAAAATTAATGGAAAAAGCGTAGATGTTTTAAAATATTCACGGGTAGTAATAGGGAAGAGATGATTAAAAATTATACGGAAAAATAGAAATAACTAAGCTCAGCGTCAGATAGAAAGGCAAAGAGCAGAGCAGAAATCTAATTTAGCAAGGAAATAGTAAATAAGTAACCTAAATTATTTTTTAGCTTTTATTAAATTTAAAAGTAAGAATAGGACAATTGGTCCAATTAAAAATTGTATGAAAAATTTAGAAGTTCAGATAAGGAATGTTAATATTTTAATGCTTATTTTGTGTCAGTGTTTACTGAGGAAAGATTTAGATAATAGTTTGAGAGACTGAATATTCTTGTATGCTGCTTACAAGTAGACTTACAAATTGAATTTATGTAAAAGATATTAAACGTTTACTAGACCATATTGATCCAAGTAAAGCTGCAGGCCCTGATGGTATATTATGGTAAAAATTCTGAAGGAGGGTTAGTACCAGCATTTATAAGGCACTGTATTTGATTTTTTAACGATCTATAAACAGCCACCATTTATTAGGATCGTATGAAAGATAGATAATGTTCTTTCTATTTATAAAAAGGTAGTAAGGAAGATTGGAAAATTATAGACCAGTTAGCTTTAACATCTCTGGTTGTAAAGGTCCTGGAAAAGTTGCTGAAAGGTCATATAGGAAAATATTTAGAGATAACCAAGGTATGTTGACTCCCAGCACGTGGATTTCAGGAAAGGGTCATAGGTGCATCAGTCAGACATACCTTTTTAATTTATGGAATACATTACTGACTGTATTGACAGAGGAGAGCCAGTTGATATTATATATTATAGACTTATAGCAAAGCTATTTGATAAGGTCCCACATAGGCCTGATGAAAGAGTTATTGCAATGTGGTATAGTGGAGTGGTACATGGTTGGATTGGGATTAAAGAGTGGTTGGGGAATAGAAAGCAGTGTGTACAACCTTAATGGTAATAAATCATCATGCGAAAATAGTGAAGTGCTTGGATTCCACAGGGATCCGTGCTGGGCCATATTGTTCCTCATATATATAAAATGATTTAGACCATAGGGACTTAAATGCAAGATATCTAAGGGTTGCAGATGATACCAAAGTGGTCACCTCAGTTAGGAAGTGAAGGATGTATAAAGATTCAAAACATGATCATTGATAAACTTCATTAGGTGTGGGCAGATAAGTGGCAATTGAATTTTAATGGTAAAAAGTGTAAGGTTCTTCACCTAGGTTACCCAAATAAAAGCTTTAACTATGATATGAATGGGGGATTGGCTTGAGTGTGGACCAAGAAAAAGATTTAGTGTGATTATAAGCGGTAATTTGAAAGTAGCTAATCAGTGTTTGGTAAGCGAAGGAATAAACGCTGATAAGATGTGGCCTAAGAAATCGCCAATGCTTAGTTTACAAGAGCAGGAAGTTATAAGTAATACTTTATAATAAGCTATGTTAGGCCATATATTTTAGAGTATTGTGCACAGTTTGGCCCTTATTTAAAGAAAGACTTAGATATGCATAGAAGAGAGTGCAGGCGTGTAGAGCAACTAGGAGATTTCGTGGGTTTTGAGAGGTAAGAGCTATTTGAGAGAGGCTGAGTGAGTTAGGAATGTTTTCCGTAGAAAGGCGATTTCTCAGAGGGGACATTGATACAAGTCTACAAGATATTTACATATGAAAATACAGAGGCCAATAAATTCTTCATAGTGGAGCACGGGAGACCAGGGGGTCATAATAAGAAATTAAGAAGAAAGCATGCCATCTTGATATAAGAAAGGATCTTTATATAGGGTTAGTTTAAATTTTGGACAATTGAAGTTTGCCACAAGGTTGTTGAGTGTAATTCGATGAACATTAAGAAAGGGTTGGATAGGTTATGGACTGGGTTCGGTATCAGTAATCAGTAGTATCTAGACAGGCCAAATTGGGCGGGCTTTTAATTACAGTTAGTTATTAAGTATTAGATTGATGTGTGACCATAACTTAACTGTTAAGGTATGGATGGTTTGGGTATCATATATCATTTTTTTTTTCTTCTTTTTTGACTAAGCCAAATTGGTGGATTTTTAGTTACAATAATTTGACAAGCCCTAGGGTGCTTTGTGGATTTGCATGAGCATGATTGTTAGTGAGTTGACTGGGACTGTCTCGATAGGCCCTTGTGGCTTCTTACTGTCTCTATATTTCTAATGTTCTAATGTTCTAATATGTTGACATTTTAGATATAGCCTAATATAAAGATCCATTTTCCAAAAAAAAAAATCAAATCAAATTTTTAAAATTAAACATTAATATTGCATATATGGCTAAATTAATTTTGAATGGAACTTTCATATTATTTTATCAAAGAAATAAGTTGACTTTCTGGTTACTCCCCTGATAATTTATATTGTTCTGGTGTTAAACAAAGCTTTAGCAATCATTTATTTCATTTTTATATATGAGTTTTTAATTATTATTATTATTAATTTTACAAATTATCTATATAAAATATATATATAATATATATATAGAGTATATTGAGAATAATATATACCATATATATATGGAGTATATATATATATATATATATATATATATAAGTATATATATAAGGTACCAGTAATATATATATATCAATCTCCTATGTGAGGCTTTAATTAAAATTGCACAAAGAAGTCAAATGGATATACATGTTAGGTTTGAAGACTTAACTACTGGTCTAATAACCACTCGTTATCTTACTTCTCAGTTCCTTACCGACACTCGAGCTGAGAATCTTTAGGAAAATCTCAAGCAGGGGCTTGGGTCAGCTGTTGACCTCATTAAAGTGACAAGTATTTCAATGGATGGACCTAATGTCAACTGGAAAATGTTGTCTTTGTTGAAAGCAGAATTAAATACCTGTTCCGAAGCTCCAAGATTGATTGAATTTGGAAGTTGCTCTTTGCATATTGTCCATGGAGCTCTCAAAACTGGTCATAAAGCTACAAATTGTGATTTATTAGAATATTTAAGGGCTTCTTATTATTTATTTAACGATTTTCCAACTAGAAAGGGAACATTCATGAAAATAACAGGCTCTGAAGAGTTTCCTGCTAAATTTTGTTTGACAAGATGGGTTGAAAATGTAAATGCCACAACAACAGCCATTCCATTGCTTCCAAGACTTCGAAAGTACGTGGAAGAAGTTGGAGAATTGAAAAATTCAAAAGTGTTTGGAAAGGTGAAATCATATTTAAAGGATCCATTATTACATGCAAAGTTGGGGTTTTTCCAAGCAGTAGCTCGTCAGTTGGAAGGATTTCTATTGAAGTTTCAGCGTGAAGACCCATTGACACCCTTCTTGTATGATGATCTCTGTCACTTAGTTAAAACTTTAATGAAAAGAATTCTAAAACCGGACATTTATTGTTCAGACGTCAAAGTTTTAATGAAAATTAACTTTAAAGATAAAAAAAAATTCATAAATGCAGAAAATATGGACCTGTATCAAACAGCAAAAGAGGGAATTAGGAATGCACCTCGTAGGCTGCAAACTCCAGAAATTTTAAAATTTAGAGAAGATTGTATGTTATTCTTGCAAATACTTATCCAGAAGTTAGTAGAAAGAAGTCCTCTTACATATTCCATCACAAAGACATTAAGTTGTTTGTCACCGAAGATAATGCTTTCTAATAACTCTGAAAGAATTAATATGTGTGTTAAAAAATTCATTGACATCAAGCGAATTGATGGTTTGACGGCTGATATAATCAAAGAGGATTATGAACTTTTGATATCTAATTCCTATGTCCTTGAACTTCTGAAAAGTTTTGATGAGAAGGAAGATAGACTTGATCAACTTTTCATTGAAATTTTTAAAAAGGTAAACATTCAAAAAGAAACAAAAAACTTTGTAACACTGATTCTTTCTTTATTTCATGGGAATGCTTCTGTACAGAGAGGTTTCTTGACAAACAAACATTGTCTACAAGAAAATTTGCTTGAAGAGTCACTTGTTGCTAAAAGAGTTATTGCTGAAGAAATGAAAAATATTGGAGGGGTTGATTATTGTATTACAAATGAGATGATGTCATACTGCCGCAATGCTTCTTCAGAGTATAAGGCATACTTAAAAAGAAAACTATGTGCCAAAGAAGCAGAAACTCTGGAAGGTGCAAAAAAAAAGGAAATTAGTAGCTGAGATTAAAGAGACTGAAGAAATTAAGAGAAATATTGTCAGAGACCGAAAAACAACAACATATTTTAGAAGAGAAAATAACTTTTCTTAAACAGTCATAAACTTTTTTTAAGATTAATGTACTTATTTAGTGGGCTTAGTTTAAAATTAAATAATTTTTGTAATTTGTTTTAGAGAAAAGGAAAAATATTTTTATTTGATTTTAGAGAAAAGAAAATGTGCAAATGTTTTTATATTTTTGTGTATTTTTGTTTTTGTATTTTTATTTTGAATAAAGTATACACTTATGGAAAAGTACTGATTAAGGTAACTGATAAACTTCTTTGGCAAATATTTAAAAAATTAATTTATTTTGTTAAAAAAATTTAGATATATAAATAATTTTGGAAGTCTGTTTAAAAAAAAAAAAAAAAAATATATATATATATATATATATATATTTAATAAAAAAAAAAAAAATTTATATTAAAAAAAAAATATAACAAATATATAACACATTATATAAATTATATATATAATATACTATATATATATATATATATATAATTAATATTATAATATATATATATATAATGTTATAATATATATTATATATATATTATATATATATTAATATTATATATATATATATATTATATATATATATATTGGGATATAAAACTAAAGTAATGTTAGAGAAAATAAAAGAACTATTACTGGCTGTATAGTTGCCCCTACAAATTTTCAAATTTTCTGCGAAATTCATTTCAAAATTGTGTGAGATAAATATTTCAATTACTTTAAGAATTAGATATATGCTTTTGTAATATGCAATTGATTGCAGTTTAAGAACCTTTTAATTGAATGTTGTACAGTATGTGTTTGTTTGATTATGTTGTATTTTGTAATGAAGATTACTGCTTAAATGTCTATTAATGTGACATTGAGTTATTTGTATTTACACTATTTTTATCATTTTCAAAACCAATGAACCCAATTTGAAATTAATTATTAATAATTTAATAAGTATTGTAATTTATTTCATAGAAGAGAAATTTGATTTGGACACATTGATAAATATTACACCAGATGTTGCAGCTGAATTAATTCCTAAGCCACTTGGTCTTCGCATGAAACTTCTCAACAGCATTTGGAAATACAAATCAGAGGTTATTATATATTATAATATTTAATTAATATTATATATATTTAATATTATATTATATTAATTTATTATGATATATATAATATATAATATATAATATATTAATATATTATTATATAATAAATAATATATATATAATATATAGTATACTATATATATTAATATATTATATATTAATATATATATAGTATTATAATATATAATATATATATATATATATATATATATATATATATATATATATATATTTATAGGTATATTATCATTATAATTATAATTAATATATTAAATATATATATATATATATATATTATAATATATATATATATATATAATATATATATTATATATATAAATATTATATAATATTATATATATTATATATAATATAATTATATATATTATATATATATATATATTAATATGGTGGTTTACATGACGTGGTATTGCATGAAAAAAATTACTAACTTTTTTACTATTGATCCTATCAGTGCGAAAGTTTCAGAGCATGTATAATTGTGGAGGATACACCTTTTTTATAGAAATAAATTTTTTTTTATACCCAACAATTTAGCAAAAATTCCAAAATTTCCAAAATTTTGTCAATTTTTAAAATTTTTGAATTTTGACAAAAGTGTTGGGTATACCAAAAAATTTATTTCAATAAAAAAGGTGTATCCTCCCCAATTATACATTCTCTGAAACTTTTGTACTGATCCGATAAATAGGAAAAGTTGATTTTTCTTCTTGTGCAACCATGTCACACCAGCTAGCCCCTTGATATATATATATATATATATATATTATATATATTATATAATAATAATATATATTAATATATATATATATATATATATACTATACTATAATATATTAATATATATATATATATAATATAATTATATATATATATATAATATATATATAAATATTAGTATATATATATTATATTTATACTACGCTATATATATATCTATATATACTATATATATATATATAACCATATATATATTAATCATAATAACTATAATTTTCATGTTTAAATAGTTAATATATATATTATATATATATATATATATAGAATTAGTGTAGTACTATTATAGTTTTAAATCTGCAAGATCATTATTGGAATTTAAAAGCAAATCATAAATAAGGTAGCAACAGTTTGATGATGTAGTTATTGTCTATATTCTAGGAGGTTGATCTAGAAAAACCTGGGAAACTACAAAATAATGAACCACAGAGAAATATTTCAGAAGAGAAGAAGAAAGCATGATGATGTAAGTCTTGATTTACTGATGGCTCTTTCTAAGCAGCGGAGGCTATCATCATCATCATCTCAATATTCATTAAAGGAGAAAATCGGTATAACCCACCATGTTAATATTTATATATATTTTATATAGTTATAATTATATATTTACCGTATATATATATATACTATATTATATATATAGTATATATATATATATATATATTATGACTATATATTATAATTATATACTTACCTTATTTGAATATATAATCCGTATATATACCGTAAAACGGGGTAACTTGGAACGATTTTTTTGTGAGATTCAAATATATTTTATGATGCACTCAAATTATTAAAATGGTGTAGTAAATATAATAAGAAATTAATAACGGGCCTTTATAACATTTGAGTTCGTATTATTTTACCTGACTAGTTTATTTGCTCAAATTTCTGCTGTTTTTATCTTCATAGGAGGCTCGTAAGTGTGGTAAGGTGTAGAAACTTGATGATGGGTAACTTGGAACGGGTGTTCCAAATCATCCAGGGAGGCCATTTCAAGCTAAATTCTTGACAGTAAGTACTTAAATTTATCTTAAAACTAATTTCTAGAGTTATCTAATTTTAAATTAAATTAAATTAAATTAATATTTTATTGCTGTTGCCAATTCCGTCTCCTCTTACTCAGCCTCCTTTCTCCTTCTTCTATGTACTCTCCAAATTTCATCCTTCTACAGGCATTTCCTATTTTTAGGGGCTGGCACCCCCGTTTACGAAAAGGTTACGCCATAGGAAAGGGGTATACCAAATTTGTGGAGAATACAAGCTCTCTAACTTCATATTCTATGCACTATGTGTTTTCTTCGGAGGACCCCCTCCGGGGGGGTCCACAGACACCCTTTACGAAAATAAAATCCTCATATTCGAGTTCTATGGGCTGGATAACATATATAAGGACACCAATATTGTATTATACAAATATTTACTAACTCAACACAGCACCGGTGCAGGCTCCAAATCCGACTCCCCCTTACTTCTTCCTCCTCTATGCAATCTCCAAATTTCATCCTTCTACGGGCATTTCCTATTTTTAATTTAATGATAAGTTTGTTTAAATCTATTAAATAGTCTCAAAAAGAAAAATAATTAGTAGAATAATGCATTTTAAAATCAATGGGTGTGTTCCAAGTTCGACCCATTTCACTGAAAATTTGTGCCAAAATTGCCGCCAATGGTTAAAATAAAAATTTTACAGAAAAAAAAAAAAAAACCGTTAAATAATTATTTTATTTTTTTCTAAATTATGTGCAAAAATAACAATACCTTTATGTATGACCCTTATCCTACATGCAAAATTTGGGGGGGGTCAGATATTCCTGACCGCAAAAACGGGGTAATATTTTTCAGGGGTGTGAAAAATAGAAAAAATGGAAAACTACACATTTGCATGTAAAACAGGATAGTAAAGGTTTGTGTTTTACATTCATATACCATCTAAAAGAGCATCATTTTGCGAACAAAATGAGCCTAAAACCACCTTTCTACTCCAAATAGTTTAGGAGTTATCAACAAAATGTGTACATTGGTCAAAAGTGTTCCAAGTTACCTCATGATCCAAGTAACCCCCTTGTGTTACGGAGGCTAAATATATATATATATAATTATAAATTTCATCAAATAACTATGAACTTATGGCAGGGAATAGTTTATTGTTATAAAAGAAATATTTGGGCAATGGGAAGGACTTCAAAAGGAAAAATTGTTTTGAGAAATTATGAAATACATAAACAACTTGAAAAAGCTCATAGAGATGATGTTGTTGAAATTTTGGTTGACTATTGCATTGAACAGGACTATTGTATTGGGGAGTAAGTTTTGTTTTCTAATTAAATAAACTGATTCATAAGTTAATAGCAACATAAAATTTTAAAGACTTAATTATATTTATAAGGTCAGATAAACAGTTTAAGAAATGCTGTGAATATCTAAATTCCATAAAAGCTAATTAACATTGTAGAGCTTGGCATTTAGCAGTGGAAGCAACTATAGAAATTAACCTTTGTTATAATGTATAGCTATGTAGTGAAAATTTATTTCATTGGATGGTTGAAAATTCACCTTCCAAATTATTTATTCTTATAATAACTATATAAGGTATATACTATATAAGGTCATATAAAATACTATACATATATATATATATATATATTTATATATAGTAATAGTATATAGTAGGAGTATAATGTATATGTAGATATACTATAATAATATATAAGCTAACTATGAGGGGGAAAGGAATAGTATATATATATATATATATAATAAGTACTATATAGCTATATATATATTACAAAAAACTACTCTCCGTAACGTGCATGTCATCCCCCTATTCAGAGGGTGGTGACACGGGTCAGATATGGGGACTTATGGGAAATCGATACACTTATTTCATTGCCCGGCTATCCCCAAACCAGCGCCACCAACGTGGTTTAAGAAGTCAAGTTTTAATTCTCGCCCCCCAGGTAGATAAAACCCAACTGCTACGCGGGAAGATTTGAACCAGCTTCCTCTCGTATGAGAGTCGAGCCGATCCACCCTCCCCGCTCATTGAAATTAAGTTTATCTCTATAGTATATATTCATATATATATATATATATATATATAAGTAATATATATATATTATTATAGTATTTAATATATATATATATATATATATTATATTATATATATTATATATATATAATATATTATAATATATATATTATGATTATAATATATATATAATATTATATATATATTTACACACACATAAGATGTACAGGGCCTGGATGATTCAAATCCTCATCCGGATTTTAGGTAGAAACTACCTAGAGAAGCTTCCCTCCTTGAAAAGGGCTATGCCTGTATATGAACTTTTAAAAAAAGAAAAATTTGTGTGCGCGCCTTAGGCCTTTATATTGCATGTTTTTGCTTATTTGTTGGACACCCTTATGGGGATAGCATAGTATGTTATGACAGTCAATGTGGCTTTCTTTTAAAATTGTGGTTGAACTGCATAAGTAGCAGCTATTTTGTTGAGTGCTTGTGGTAGGGTTGGCATGTTTTAGTTATAGTATTTAGATATGGTGGTGAATATGTTTTTATACTTCAATATTTTTAAATATTTTATTTTACTTTACTTTAAATTGGACAAGCTGTAGAATGCTGGGAGAGTTTCTTGAGATATTGGGTCGTTGGTTAACATATTAATTGTTAGAGAAAAACACCATTTACTGATTTTTATGAAAATATTTTTATTTTTTTTTTACATTTTTATAATTGGACTCAGCTAGGATCTGGATAAAAATCTTGAGAACAAAAGGAAGTTTGTAAAACTTTCCCACTCTTTGGTCTGGGATATCCTGACATACTGAACAAAATTTTGGCTGAATCTTACCACTTCACGAGCAGATCAGTTTTGATTTTAATCACAAATTAAACTCCAGAGTAAAATTTCAATAGCCCATGAATGAATTTTTGATTCTTAAAGATAGGTGTCGTCCCTAGAGATGTTTTCCAACCTATGATGTCACTATTCCCAAAGAGCGAGTGGGGCCTGTAACTTTTGGTCTCTAATTATATATATATTATTATATTATGGTATATATACTATATATATATTATATATATAATTATATATAATATATATAGATATAATATTATATATATTATATATTATATATATAGTAGGTACATATATATAGCGAGTATAAATAATAGATTACCTCACGGTATATCATATAATATTATATATAATATATATATACATTATATATCTATAAGAAAATAAAGAATAAATTATTTATTTTTATTACTTATTTATATTAATATTATATACATAATTATATATATATATATATTATATAATATATATATATATGCTATATATATATATATATATAAAAAAATTTCAGTATGGTGTTAAAACAACGGCTGGTGCAGTTTTATGGAAATCTGATTCCGAAACTATTTCCAACTGAGGATTCACTTACTTACTTTATTCCTCCTCAAACGGATGGCAAACAACAAAAGAGAGCCAAAGGAAAGCTCATCGAGAGATACAGAAATATGAGAAGAAAGTTTCGAAAACTGGGCTTACATTCTCAGCATATTTCTAAGAGTGTGGCTAAAAAATCTAAAACCAGTATTTTATTGCATGAAGGTAAAATATGAAGTCTTATGTTGTAGTGTTAACCAAATTTTTTGAACTTTAATACATTATTACACAGATAAGTAGTCATCTATGATAAAGCATTAAAATAATCAATTTGAAAATTATAACAGCTTTTGCAAAAATTTTAGGTGAATCCTTATCAGAGGAAGAATTTTTTGAAAAGCAGCAGTGGCTTAGGTTTAACAAAGAACCTTGGGAACAAGTAGAAAAATTGTGGAATGAAACTTCAGATAAGAGAATATCTGATATCCACCTTAAAGAGGAAGCTACAATACATAGTACTTTTCTTGAACTAACTTGGCCAATATTAGAAAAACACACGACATGGACATATTCTTATAAGTATATAATATATATAATATATATATTAATATATATACTATATAGTATATAATATATATTTAGGTTATATATATAATATAGTGGATATAATAGTACTCCTTAAGTATTATAATATATATATATATAATTATTTTTTTTATGTTATATACTATTTTACAATTTTTTTGCTACATTATTCAGTTACACAAATCACTGTTTACCTGCCATCTGGACTGCACAACCCATAACAGGGTAACTACTAGTAAAACGAGAGTATCAAAAGTTTTCAATGGTTACAGAGAATGTAAAACTTGTAGTTTAGTAGCGAAAATGAAAATGTCATTACTGTTAAATATTGAAGACCGCTAATATATAAGAATGTCGTTTATAGGTAGTACTGAATAAAGACCAGAAAAATACCACATCTAAGTGGAGTTAGTTTGTCATATACAACCAAAATGTGGAAGATGGATTGTGAAAAAAAGGTTGCAAAATTGACAAGTAGGTGGCTTGGTTTTGAACATGTAATGTTCATGTGTGAGTTTGATGTGGCTAATGCAGAGGCGAGCTTGAACCACTTTATGGTAGCGGTTTTTCGGTTTTGTGCCCAAACGCCACTCCGATTTCTAGTTTCACACAGTTTATCCTAATCCTAGCTTACCTTTCAGTTTATCCCCTCTGTGATCACTACACCAACGTTCCTGCCATTGTTCCTTTGGTGGGGTAAGTATTAGTTGGTCGCCAACCCAACTACCACACGTACACAAGGAGACAGAAGCTAAGACATAGACAGGAAGCATGAAAAAATGAGGGGACAGAAAAAGGCTAAAGTTCCATATGCCACGAAGACATAAAAGTATTGAGGCCCTGGGGGACGCAAGAAAACCACATGTTGCATAATTCGGGTTCTTAAAGTGTTAGTTGTGTATCCAACATAAGAGGAATTACATCCTACTTCTTTGCAATTAAATTGATATACAACATAACTTTTGTAATCCTCCGAACAATGACCACGGGTACTAAAGTATGAGGACACTCGTCTCGGCGTGTAATAGCTTCTTTTCAGACTTAACATGTTCCTTTACAATTATGTTTTAATTATTGTGGTTGGTCCGTAGAAAAGATTTGTCCAAATTTAAATGATTTAAATAGAAAGCTATTCTGCCTCTTCCATGTCCACAGTGAACTTTTTTGTATTTCGAGTTTTAAAATGTTATGTATAGTTTTTTAACTTTTCCTTATTTCTAAAAGTTGAGGGGTACCCATTAATTAATTAAGTTTTTTCGTTTATGTTCTTATCACCTCTTTGTCTTAAAGATGTCGCACGTTGAAGTTATTTAAGGCCTCTACTGGGATTAGGGTTTAATAATCTAATAGTTATACTCTTGTCGAGTTATATTAGAATTCATATTTGTGTATAAACATTTACCTGTACATTAAACATTTACTTCTCTTTCGGCTCTAACCATTTATAAAAACAAAGTTAAAACATTCTAGGAATGCCAGTTTTTTAGTCTCTCTAAACATCTTCATAAAGTGAATTAAGAATCTAAGGAGTTTTATGATTATATTATTATTATATTAATTTATTTATTATTATAATATTATAGTGTTAACTAATTATCAATTATCAATTATCATTTATCATTATATATGTAATTATTATCCCTTATTGATTAGAGAGTTATCATGATATTTAACTTTCTAAGCGTTATCATCTTGAAATACAAAGATTACTCACTGTGTAATTTTTATAGTTTGGTGTTTATTAGTAAATAGAATAGTTATTAATTACGTTATACAATGTTTTCCGAAACTGAAATATATTTGTTTGTGATGTGTTGCTCCTGCATCTTTGTCTTTACGGTACTTTACCGTATAGCATTTGGAGATTTGATTCTTTGTGGTATATTTTTTTATTCTCAAAAGCAAGCGAAAAAAAATAGTTGAAGGGAATGATCCAATATTGGAGATTTTGGGACCCCATTTTAGCCCCCATGTAAAAATGGACATAAAATTCTTAATTTTCAGACAATTTTGATGGGGATAAGAGCAAACCGCAGCTTTTTTTGATCTCTAAAACATCATTTTCGTGTTTTTTTTTTTAGGTGTCTGTAGTCATTGTTTTGGCATTTTCATTTTTTCAGAACCATTTTTCTTGACATTTTTTCTTATCAACTTCTACAATTTTTTTGAAATTAATTCAAACTTGAAATATGCATAGATGGGTCCATTACGCACAAAAGTCACGAATTAGTTTTTTGATTTTTTGAAAATTGTGCTCAGCAATGTCGAAATTCAAAACAACCTACTTTTGTTTTTTTTTGTTTTTTTAATAGATCCTGAGCACAATTTTAAAAAAACCAAAAAACTAATTCTTGACATTTGTGCGCAATGGACCCATCTATGCATATTTCAAGTTTGAAGTAATTTCGAATAATAATTGTAGAAGTTGATACGAAAAAATGTCAAAAAAAGTGGTTCTGAAAAAATGAAAATGCCAAAACAATGACTACAGATACCTAAAAACACTCGAAAATGACGTTTTAGAGGTCAGAAAAAGCTGCGGTTTGCTTCTTCCCCAACAAAATTGTCTGAAATTTATTAAGAATTTTATGTCCATTTTTAGGTGGGGCTAAAATGGTGTCCCAAAATCTCCAATATTGGATCATCCCCTGAAACAAAAAAATGTTTTACTGTACCTGTAAGCACTAAGCTGAGGCAGACTCGAAATTTTGAATTTTACTGCTGGAGTCGGAGTCGGAGTCGAAATTTTTTGTTTGAGTGGAGTCGGAGTCGAAAATTTTTTTTTAAGTTGAGTCGGAGTCGGAGTCTAAAATTTTTGTTTAAGTGAAGTCGGAGTCAGAGTTGAAAATCCAAATTTGAATTTAAGGAGTCGGAGTCGCGGAGTCAAAAAATTTATTTTACGACTCCGCAGCCCTGCTTACCACAGACCGTTCCCAATCCTCACTACACCCTATAGCTCTTCTAAATAACACCCCCCTTCCACTTAATAAAACTCCAAAAATTTTAGGCCTTACATATGAGACACATCTGACATTCACCCCACATATGGAACAAATTACATCTTCCACCATACGTAAACTAAACACTCTCCGAACACTTTCCCAACATGATTTTAGCGACAGAAAACACACACTTATCACCACATATAAACAAACAACTTCACAGAACAACATTAAACTATGCTTCCCCTGGATGGTTCCCAGCAATAACAAAAGCCAACATAAAAAAAATTAAAAAAAAATTAAAACACCGCCCTTAGAATAATTACTGGTTGTACCAAAACAACCCCCATCCACCATCTACAGAACGAAACCAAAATTCTCCCTATCACTTCCCACTTAGAGATGGTAGGAACACAATTTTACCAGAAAACCTTAAACCCATCCCACCCTTGTCACCAAATATTCAACAACCCCATCCGTCACAGATTAAAACTCCCTCCCTCCTCACCCTCCAAACTCTATAATGACATATATAACATCATTCCCCCCCCTCCCCCAACAAAACTTGGCTCTCTCATATACATACCCATCTCACTAGCATTCAGCTACAAAATCGCCCTAACAACAAAATTTTAAAATCCCAACCACCAAAAATTTCTCCTGCTGAAAACTCACTATCCAGAAGAGACCAAGTTAATCTCGCTAGGTGCAGATCAGGACACCACCCAAAACTATTACATTAATAAATTTAAAATTTAAACTTAGAAACGTCACTTCCCCCATGTACTAGATGCCATAAACCACCCAGATTATCAGTAAAGGAAACCTCCTCTAAATTGCCCGCTCTCCGACGCCCCCGAATGCTTTTCCTATCACAATCTGTTTGAAGAACCTGTTTGGGGAAAACGCCCCCAAAAGGAAATGCCCGGCCGGCTTTCTGAATTGGCCCAGTGAGGCTGTGGGCCTCAATTGAAAGGGGGTCAAGGGGTAAAAGGAGAAGAGTTGATATAAAATTATTAAATAATAGTTTGTTTAAAGCAATTTACTGGAAATTTCCTATTTATTTGTTAGATTATAAATGAGAAACACTTCATTGTATTACCATGTTAGGAATCCGTTTAATGAAGCTTAATAAATAATATATGAAAGTTAACTTGTGATAAAGTAGATGCCGCTCACATCCAGGTATGCCCTCCAATAATCTATACCTGACGTTCCCCTATGTTTAAACGTTTCAAGCTAATCAATAGTGAACAATGTATAATGGACTCTCTAGGGCAGTACGAAAATTTCAAATGTCCGAGCACATATAAAGTGAAAATAACTACGTTAATATAATGTTTCGAGGAAATCTTTTAAGAAAATAGGGATATAACTTTGAATGATTTCTTTTCCTTTTGTCGACTTATTATGTTTAAAACTCAACATGTAAATCTGCTATCTCTATGATGATAACAATGAATAGCTAGTTGGAAATTAACTTACGCTGGTTGATTCTACTTGGTAGGATTAGGGAGTTCCAAAGTTGCGAGATAGAAGTAGGTTTTTAGGCAGAAAAAAGCAATTTATTGTTCTAAAGATCTATTATAATATACAGAGATGAATGTCCATAATCTAACCATTTCAGAAGGAAACAAATATTTGTACAGTTATATTATAATTATGATTTATTTTGTAATAAAAAGTGGTGGTAGGTAAATCGAAGAAAGCGATGGAGGTGAGATCATTACACATCAAGTCACTTTTGGCACATATCTACGCCCTGAAAACCGTTTAATCTTAATATAATGATCTGATTTTTCATAAAAGATAAAATTTAAAACTTTTTCATAAAAGGAAATTTGAGAATCGTTTGAAATTGCCGGATTGCTGCTATTTAAAGGAATATGGGAGTTACTATTTAGGCTACAGAAACATAGGCACGTCCAGAACGTAAAAATAAATAAATTTGAGATAGCAGAGAATAAAGGTTAATATTATATAATTAATAAGTATTTGCATAAAATAAAAATATAAAAAAAATAAATACTGGGCTGCTTGGTTGTAAGGTAAGGGATGTATTGTAGTGGTGGAGAGACTATTGTTGTTTGGATGTTAAAATTCAGTTAGGTGGATTAGGTCGGAATGGAATATTATTATCGGAATCAAATAAATTATAATAGCCCCTGCTAAACGATTCCGAGCTGTCCTATGGTAAAAAATTTTACATGAATATTAGCTGAGGGAAGGGCCCATTAGGAATGGGAAGTAAAGGAAGGGTGGAAAGGAAGAGGTGATACGAGAAAAAGGGAAGTGCCGGGATATTAGCGTAGAAACGAATTAAAGGAACCGTCGAGGGGAAGGTGTGTAAAAGTTTCCATGGGTACTTAAATTTAAAAATCAGTATTTGAACAAAGTACTTATCCCTGCAGCAGATTTACAGGGAAGCTTAATGAACATGGGACTCGTAGGCCTTTTTGATATTTGACAAACGATCCCAGTATCTAAGGAAACAACCTCCCGCAAAGAGTTAATATCAGTCCGGAATCGAAATAGTGTTATCGATAGTAAGCATACCCAACAATGCGTGGATGGTGGAATTTGTATATATTGATTTGCAAAAATTTTAAGAAAGCAGTCTGTGACCCGAAAGGAAAATTTTGGAAAGCCAAAAAATGAGAGGATTTATCATATGGAGAGAACAGAAGGAACGTGTATATCTAAAATGAGAGATAAAAGTCTCACAGCAGTACAAGTGGTGAGTAAAAAATGGAAGTAGAATAGATGTAGAATTTCGTTAGGTCCGTATATAAATCTAGTGAAATTTAATCTTGTCGAAGTATATCGAATATACCAATAACATTCAAAGAAATTAAGTATAGACGTTTTTTTTGGAAAGATGTGCGATATTCTGAACAATAATATAAAATTTTCCTTGCAAGTTTAAACGCAACAAAGTAGTTGCACTAGCGAAAGATCTTGGAAAAGAACATTAAACGCTCATTAACCCGAGAGGATAAAGTAACTAGTACATAAAGCCATGGGTGAATGTCATGAGATCGTTAAATAAATAATAAAAAGTCTGGAGTAGTTAAAAATGGAAGCGATGTACCAACCGAAAGTAGGGGACCGTGGATAAGTTAATTCAAGGAGTTATTAAAAAGAGCCTCACAACTTAATTAACCACCCAGAATTAATGTTCAAGTCTCGAAAATGGTGAATAGTAAACAAAAAGAAAAGCCAATTGATATGCATTATTCCTAATAACAAAGAATAAGAATGTTTTTTAGCATCTTACCGAAACGTTTAACAGTAGAAAGATGTTAAAGCTCTAATTAAGGAAGCGACCGATGGCTTCACCATTGGATGAAAAATTGAAGATTAGCTGAATCAAGTAATTGATATGACTGAGATATCCTACCCTGATAGTTTTTAAAAGCTATTTAAAAATTTTACACATGAGGTATATATAGCACAAAAATTAGCTGTTATAAAGTTATACTATTGAGAGTGAGTTATACAATCGTTAAAGAGAGAGAAATGCACAAAAGATGGTATTACATAATTCACTTACTGTAGTAAAATCCTAAGTTTCGGACTCTCACAGAAAAAGGAGGAAAATGAAGGGGAGTGGAAGATGGGGGGGGGAACTTCACCTTAAATTTAGGGTAAATAATGGATTTCAAGAGAACAATTTATGTGTGAGGAATTTATAAGTGTATATGACAGATTGCTGGGAACATGGAACAGAGTAATTTGTCATTGTAAGAAAATAGAAGGTGAAATTATCTGTGGGCCAATGAGGGTCCACTTACATCGAGCATTAAAATCGAATGTTTATAAACCACCTTCGGTAGGAAAATAAAGATGATAGTACAATTATCAAGGAGGAATGGTTGTCCTATTATATATTGTGTACCGGTAGCGAGAACAAAGATTTTACTGAGGAAAAATTAGTTGGAGCACAAGAGAAGAAAAAAGAGTTTGAGGCAAAGCTATCTTGGCCAGTGGCGTAATATATAGTATATTATAGTGAGCTAATTAGATTTGTAGATCATATTAGTAGTATATACTTGTTATGAGTTATTATGTAGAGAAGTAGAGAAAGTACGTTGGAAATATAGAATAATAATATGAGTTATTAAAGTGATATATTAGTAGCTACTACATTTTAAGGAATCTGTGATTATATTTATATTAATTTAATATATATATAGATATATATTAAAAAGTAATATATGAATAAAGATAGTATATTATATATATATAAATATTGAGAAGACTCAGCATGCAAGGCAATTTGAAGTTAACCCGAAATTAGGAGAGGAGG
>JABUQX010128827.1:0-12500 GCA_015478945.1 Trachelipus rathkii | reverse complement strand
CTAAACTAACTTAAAATTTAGTAACATTTATTTATTAACATAATAATAATAATAATAATAATAATAATAATAATAATAATAATAATAATAATAATAATAATATATTAATATTAATAATAGTAATAATAATTATTATGATATTACGATATAGAATAATAAGATACAGAATATTGAAGATAGTTTGGTTGAAGAATATTACATATTACATAGAATAATAGCCAGTTAGCGGCTAAGGTCATGGCTGAATATGTCACAATGGCCAATAGAATAAATAGTCGTGTTTGTAATAGTTAAAGGGTTGTTAATATTGTAATAGCAATAAACAGCCCAGCGTATATGAGTAAAATATATGAATTGATAATATTATATATATATATATATATATATATATATAGTATATATATATATAGTGCTATATGTAGAAGGCAGTAGTATATATATATATATATATATATATATATATATATACTACCCGTCAAAATAACACACCACTAAGGTAAGTGTCACTGCAGGAACGGAAGGCCTAACCCCCATGAGCCTAATACCAACACAGACGGCAGCATCAGTGTGGCTATGTAACCACCCCATAGAGAATTCGCTGCAATATTTGGGCCGTCACCGCGATAAACCTAGGAAAACATTAACCACGTAACTTGACTCTGGGAGAGGTGGAAGTGGTTAGTGTCGGGGTGAATCCATAGAGATTATCTATAAAGACCGACCCGATAAACATGGAGAGGATAGTGTGTCAACTGTTAAGAGATCAGTGCGTGTAGATAACAACACTCCACACCGAAGGACACGGGTACCAGGCACCTGTTCGACGGTTCGGTGTAACGCCCACAACGATTGCACGGTTGGTCCAACGGTACCAGGAAACCCTGACACATGATCGCCGGCGAGGTCAAGGTAGGCCCAAGGCCACGACATCAGTGAAAGACCGATTTATACGTCTGCGTGAATTACGAGAGCACCAGACAACTGCACGACATCTGCAGATACAGCTGGCGGAGATACACGGCACCAGAGTGAGTGACAATACAGTGCGTCGACACCTTGCGGAACATAATTGAGAGCCCCGGAAGCCTGCCATAGGTCCATCGCACACCACAGCACATTGAAGGGCGCGACTGGCATTTGCACGAGAACACATCCATTGGACGGTCGACGATTGGGCAAGGGTTCTCTTTACGGACGAGTTAGGTGTACCTGCGCCTGCGATGGTCGCCGCCAGAGCAGTGGTCGACACTGACGAGAATGAAAAATGTGGTGTCAAAGTCGTCCGTTTGAGGTGGGTCGGTTATGGTCTGGGAGGCATCTCTTTATCGGGGCCTACGGAGTTGCTACATCTTCGATGGAGGCACTCTTACAGCCGTAGGGTATATCACAGACATCCTCAGTCCACGCGCTGGCGCGCCCCTACACTATAAGACTCTTCATCCAGTCGCCTGATAATGCAAACCATACAAAGGCTTCCTGGTCGCAGAAATAACCACTAGACGTTTCAAGTTCAGCAAATGAGCATATAAAGTCCTGATCCACCAATCAGTCCTCGTGATATCCCAGTCACAGTCCAATCCACAGCCAGCAACCCTCTGCATGACCTCCACCAAAGAGAAACTATTGGTGATCAAATCATTGTCAGATTCGCTTCGGCCTTCAACAGAAGGCAAAGATTTTTTTCTGCCAATAAATGAGGTTATTCACGGTGCTGGGAGACAGCACCCCCGGGTGCGGCCGTCGCCTTACATACCAACATTGTGTGTGTTTGCAGCGCCAAACCTCCGAACCCTACTGCCAGACCCTTTGGCTGCACCCTGGCCTCACACTCTATCAACCTACGGTTCTGGGAGGAATCCACCATGTTATTGTCATTGTCCAATAAAGTGTCTTCACGTTCTTCAACCTTTTCTACCCTTCCTTCGCAACGTACCCTTGTGGTGCGTTAATTTTGACGAGTAGTATATGGTTATATATATATATACAGTAAAGTTATATATATATATATATATATATATATATATATATATATATATATATATATATATATATATATATATATATATATATAAGCATATATATATATATATATATATATATATATATATATATATATATATTTATATATATATATATATATATATATATATATATATGTCTATATATAGTATATATATATATATATATATATATATATATATATATATATATATATATATATATATATATATATATATATATATTTTTATATGTGTTTAAATTTGTATATGATTAGTGTGTGTGTGAGTGTGTGCGTGTCTGTGTGTGTAACCTGAATCCCATGTTTTTTGCCTCATCCATTCATTTTTTTTCAGTCAGCTGCCAGTGCTATGGAAAATTAATAATGAATTTATTAAAGATAGATACGGAAGTTTACAATACAGTAATATAAGATAAAATTTTCAGTTCCATTTTAAAGTTAATGAAATAACATACTAATTTAAAATATATATCCTTCCTTCTTCCTGTTGAAATAGTTAGAAGGTGTCCAAAGAAGAACAGTTACATAGTTGTTATTAATGTTTGTTGTTATCTATTAAGAATGAAACATACAATATGTTGTTAAAGATATTACATTATATTGCCATTGTTACTGTTAAATATATTATGTCATTTTGTTATGTTAACACAAAAATATTATTATTATTATTATATTATTATTATTATTATTATTATTATTATTATTATTATTATTATTATTATTATTATTATTATTATTATTATTATTATTATTATTATTATTATTATTATTATTATTATTATTATTATTATTATTATTAGCTTAGTAATTTGAAATATTTTTTAAGATTTCCTCAAAATACCGATTTTCGTCATATTTTTTCCTCCACTTAAACTCGCCTAAATATGAATCTATCATCTTTTTATTTGTGCTACAGTGTCTTTCATTTCGTCTTTCCAATAAAAACCAAGTATTTTCTATTAGCTGCGTGTTGGCATTCGTCTCTGGATTAAGGAAATTTTGAGTGATTTACTATTTCGTGTGCAAATTCGTATCTTTCCAATTTTTTTGAAATTATTATATGACGCTTTTGCATCACTGACTATTCTTGTTCCACGTTCTATTTTGGCGTTAATACAATTTAATTGAGTCTCCCCTTTCCTGTCTGCAACTATAAACAGGAATACCACTTTTGTCTCTCTGCAAATACCACTGAACACCCACTGTTCTGCAAGGATTCTTTCTTTGTTGATATTCCTTTTCGAAAAATATGTCTCACCTATTTCCACTGTTTTTCGTTTTCCTCCTATAGTACCATCTTTTATTATTGTATCAGAACAAGCCTTTAAATATATATATATATATATATATATATATATATATATAATAATATAAATCTATAATATATATATACTAATTATTTAATATATATATTATATAATTATATATATTATATATATACTATATAATATATATAAATTATATATATATATATAGTTAAATATATATATATATATATATATATTATAGTATATATATATTTACTGTAAATATATATATATATATATAATTATATTAATATATATTATATATATATATATATTATATATTATATAATAGTTTATAATATATATATTTATATATATATATATATATAAATATATAATTATACTTATTATATATATGTAGAGTTACATAAAATCAAAACTTTTAAAATCTATAATGATATTTTACTGTATATTATAAATAAAGTTAATTAAATTAAACATTTCAAGGAGCGAAATGAAAACAGCTGTTAAAGCAAAGTAAAAAAAAAAAATTTTGCTGTTTGGGATTTAGTTTGCTCTGCACATTCTTAAATTAAATAAATATGTATTGGAAGCAAATTATGTCGATGCGGTCAAAAGAAAACGGAAATGAAAGAAAATGATTTTGTAAGGGTAACTAAACCTTTTTTATACGAAATGAAATTTTCTTTTCCTAGGAGTGACCTAACCTAACATAACCTAACCTCATTTTGCCCCTCGAACATGAAAAAAATTCATTTCGCCCCCAGAACATCTATTTATGTATCATAGAGGTTACCTGCAAAATTTTTTTTTGATCCGACCTCCCGTCCGTGTGGCCATTAATAACTTTGCCCTATAGGTTTAATTTTACGTTGTGTTAGGTTAGATTAAGTTACCTTAGATTGTGATAGATTATGCTGGTTTAGATTAGGTTACCTTAGGTTGTTATAGGTTTGGTTACACTGGTTACATTAGGATAAGCTATTTTAGGAAATATCTATAAGTTACGTAACGTGATAGTTGTTTATAATCTACTGTAATGCAACGGGGTTTTTCTAACTGTTTCTTACAAAATTTTACGGAAGTTAGCTCTTCCGTCCAACAATATATGAACAAAATTATTTTCTCTAGAGGCAGTTTAGAATTCTCAAGCCACGTTCCTTTTCTTACAGATTTCAACCCGTTACTAAAAACTTTTTTTCCACACAATTTGCAATACCAATGAACATTACTATATTTGCGCTTTGTTGCCATGTTGTGCTTTTTATTGCAGTTCTTATTTTTTTAAATTATTTTATATTTTTGCAAAAATATTACAGCATCTAATTCTGTTTTAAATAAGTCGTGTAAAGTTAATAAATTAAATTTAATTGACAATTTAACAAATACAAATACAAGTACACCCACTTTGACTTTTCAACATAGACTTTTTCAGATTTTTTAGCCTTAAGCTTTTTGCAATATAGGTAAACTTTGCATATAGTCAAAATATTGCATATTATTTTTATACTTTTTCAAAAATAATAATTTAGATAGCGAAGTATCTAGAAGTGTCTATGCATGTCAACCTGCTGTGCATCTATCCTATGATATCGTTTAGTTTATTCATTTAACTCAATAAATAAGTAGTGAAAAAACAATTTAACTGCAAGATAAATTAATTTTAAAAATGAAAAAAAAAATCTCATTTAAGGGGAGACTTCATAGCAAAATCTCAACTATTCCAAACCGATAAAAGTAAATGTTTTTTTGATGAATATTATGATATCTTTAATTTTATGAAAAACAGAAACAAAAAAAACTGTTCTTTTTGAACAGTTTTAAGGTGAAGAGAGGAATTTTTTTTTTGAATTTCCACAAAAACTGCCATAAAAACTTTAATTTTCAAGATATTTCAATTTTTTTTGCACTAAAATACTCCAATTTAGTGTGGTAATAAATTTTAGTTAGACACCTTATTTGAAAATTTGTTTTTTAAAAAAATTTTTTTACAATCTCTGAAAAGTACTTTCAAAATTTTTGAAAAGAGAATAGTCAACCATGGCTGACACCACCTTACGTTCTACCAAAACATTTAATATAAACGTCAGTTTGTTTACACATTTATATGTGATTGGTACCAAATTTGGAAGAAAATAAATCTTTTTCGTTTTTTTTTTTTAATGAATTTTTTTATATCTTATGTAGGGAAAAATGACTTGCTAGAAAAATACAAACAAACATTTGGAAATTTTTCATTTTTTAGACGGCAAAAAACTTTATTTGCATATATATAGGTTATAGCATATATAGCAGGCAGCATACAATATATATATATATACATATATATATATATATATATATATATATATATATATTATATATATATATATATATAAATATATAAATTTTTATATTTTGTATATAAATATATATATTATTACAATATGTATATATATATATATATTTATATTATATATATATATATATATGTATATAGATATATATTTATATATATTAATGCTATATATACAAACATATCATGTTAAAGATGTGTATATATATATATATATATATATATATATATATAAGAGTTATATATCTATATATATATATATATCTACATATATGTTAGCATATGAGCAGCGGATATATATATGTATGCATATATGCATATATATATATATATATATATATATATATATATATATATATATATATATATATATATATATATATATATGTTCCAAGCAACCTCTATTGATTTAAATAAGTACAGTTTCAAAGCAATGATGTCGAAGCAGGTGACTTGAAAACTGTTCCGAGATGCTCTTTTGAGAGGTTGGATCGACTATGTGTAAAGCTCTTGTACATTGTCTAACGGCGACGTTGTTGCCGATGGTTCGCGTCCTGGCGCGAGTGAAATTTTTTTGTCTTATTATTGCAAATTTTCTCGCAACGAGCATGTTGTGCGTGCATGTTTCTATGATTTGATTTCTGCTTGGCTGCTCCAGTAAAACTACAGAGTGACCCTGAAAATGCCGTGTAGCCTCAGAGGTTCCAACCACCCTTCTATGGATTTAATATGTAGTGAGTTTCAAAGCAGTGATATCGAAGCAGGAGATTTGAAATCTCCCGAGATGCTTCTTGGAGGCGCATCGGGAAAATTAGTGGTAAGCCTCCCGTACATTGTCTAACCTAAGATTGCCGCAGTTGTCATGGTTGAGTCCTGCGCTAGTGAAAAATTTTTCGTCTTTATTATTGCAAATTTGTTGCAAATAAGCATATTGTGCGCTTGTTTCCAGTTCCTTGACTTTTGGTCGGTTGCCCTGTAACACATGAACACCCTGAAGAATGCTAAGGTAGTCCCAGCAGGGGTTCCAACCATCCTTCTGTGGGATTTAAATAAGTATCGAGTTTCAGAGCAGTGATATGTCGAAGCAGGAGATTTGAAAACTTTCGAGATGCCTTCTTCTGGGGAGGTGGATCGACTAGTGGTAGAGCCACCTCTACATTGTCTAACGGCGGATGTATTTGTCGATGATTCGAGTTCTGTCGAGAGTGAAATTCTTTCTGCCCGCCATTGCAAAATTTCGTCGCAACAAGCATCTTGTGTGCATGTCGGCGTTCCTTGACTTTTGTCGGTTGCTCCTTGCAACCCAGGAGCACTCCCCAGAAGAATGCCGTGTAGCCCTAGCAGAGATTCCAATCCCCCTTCTGTGAATTTAAGTAAGTGTCGAGTTTCAAAGCGTGACATTAAAGCAGGAGACTGGAACTTCCGAGATGCCTTCTTTTTTGAGGATTCGGATCGGTCTAATGGCAGTGCCTCCTATACATTGTCTAACAGCGATGCTGTTGTCGATGGTTCGAGTCCTGCAGCGAGCGAAATTTTTTTCGTCTTATTGCAAATTATCGTAAGAAGCATGTTGTGCGCCTGTCGGCCTTCATCGACCTTGGTCGATTTTAAGGCGATCGAGTTCTCAAAGCAGTGAAATCGAAGCAGGAAACTTAAAAACTGTAACGAAATATATTTTCAAAAAGCTGATCTGACTAGTAGTTTAACCTCTTGTACATTGTCAAACAGCGACGCTGTTGCCAATGGTTCGAGTCCTGGCGCGGAGAGTGAAATTTTTCTTCGTCTTATTAATGCAAATTTGTCGCAACAATGTTGTGCCCATATCGGCGTGGCCTGACTTTGGTTGGTTGCTCTTAACACGGGAGAAAACTAGCAGAATGCCGCTTAGCTCCAGCAGGGGTTCCAACCACTCTTCTATGGATTTAAATAAATATCGAGTTTCAAAGCAGTGATATCGAAGCAAGAAATTGGAATACTTTTTTCTGGGGAGGCGGATCGTAATAGTGGTAGAGCCTCCCTGTACATTGTCTAACGGCGACGGTGTTGTCGATGGTTCGAGTCCTGGCGCGAGTGAAATTTTTCTTCGTCTTATTATTGCAAATTTGTCGCAATAAGCATGTTGTGCCCATGTCGGCTTCTTGATTCTTTGGTCGGCTTGCTCCCTGTAACCCAGGAGCACCCCGGCAGAATACCGTGTAGCCCCAGCAGGGGTTCCAACCACCCTTCTATGGATTAAAATAAGTATCGAGTTTCAAAGCAGTGATTTCGAAGCAGGAAACTTGAAAACTTTAAAGAGATACCATTTTGTGGTGTCGGATCGGACTTAGTGGTGGAACTTCCTGTACATTATCTAACGGCGACACGTTGTTGTTGACGGTTCGAGTCCTGGCGCGAGGAAATTTTCTTTCGTCTTATTATTGGACTATTTAATATCTCAATACTGTTATCCGGAACTATGGCGTGGCCTGACTTGCTTTCGATTGCTCCTGTAACACGGGAGCAAACTAGCAGAATGCTGTGTAGCCCCAGTAGTTAAAAGCACCCTTCTGGATTTAAATAGGTACCGTTTCAAAGCAGTGATATTGAAGCAGACAGTTTAATAGTATTTGGACATACCTTTTTTTTCTGGAGTGTCGACTAGTGGTAGAGCCTCCCGTACATTGTCTAACGGCGACGCTATTGTCGATGGTTCGAGTCCTGGCGCGATTGCGAAATTGGACTTCGTGATACGATTTCACATAATACGCATTTGAACGGAGATCAATATGCCTTGCCAGTTTCTTCCTGTAACCTATGTGCTTTCCTCAATAATATCTTGTAGCCCCAGCAGAAGTTCTATATCTATACTTTTTAGATCTATCCTTCTTATTCCAGACCATAGTCTCAATTACCATACATTAGCACAGGTAATAGCATGCCGTCATGTAAGACCCAGCACTCAAGACTTATTCCCTTTGCATCCACTAAGGATTTAATTGTACCAGCCATCTTTCTTCCATTCACAACTTTCATACTACATTCTGCATCATCCGTTCCCTTTTCATCCACCATTTATCCTTAAATATTTGAACTCAGACATTTGTTCCACCTGCTCACCATCTATAATATAACTTTACACAGAGAACTATCCTCACCTCAAAACCATAACCTTACTCTATTCTACGTTTACCTTCAAACCCCTCCTTTTACTATCTGCCAAATCTCTCTTTACTAATCCCCTCAAAGCTATTTTAGATTCGCCACACTAAACTAAACTATCCGCAAATAATTGGTAACCCTCCACTCTCTTTCATTTTCCATTACTCTAACACCATCTCTCGTTGCCACTCACCCCACCCTGATTCTTTCATAACTCCAATCCATATATATAAAGAAGTATATATATATATATATATATATATATATATATGTATATATAATATATATTAATAAAAAAAAATATATATATATATATATATATATATATATATATATATATATATATATATATATATATATATATATATTTATATATAAGGTTGCATATATATATATATATATATATATATATATATATATATATATATATATATAAGATATATATATATATATATATATATATATATGTATATATATATATATATATATATAGTATATATATATATATATATATATATATATTCTTTTTCAATTGAATCAATTCAAGTCTTTGATATATTTCTTTTACAACCCAAAAGAAAAATAATAATTTTTTTTCTCCGAAATTGCTCCAACTCCGACTATGGAATAAACACTATTTGAGAATTAGTAAACACTTTCTGGTAATAAATTTTTCACGTACAAAAATATTTTTTGAAAAAATCTATGCCCAGAATCCGGTTCCGTTTCATACTCTGGCTGCGGCTCCAGATCCGGCGCTGGATCCGCCCAATGTTTCTGCACTATTTGAAAATTGTTTAGCACGTCTTCTGGTACTAACTTTTCACCAAAAAATATTATAGGAACAAAATTATTTTCAGAACTGGCTCAGTTTCCGACTCCGATCCGATCCAACTAAGGTTTCTGCACTATTTGAACATTTACCTCAGCACGTCTTCCGGCAATAAATTTTTCACCTAAAAATATTTCTTGAAAAATTTAAACAGGATCCTGCTCTAACTCCGGCTGGTTCCGACTCCGGATCCGGATTCGACTAAGGTTTTTGATCTTATTTGAAAATTAGTCAAAGTAAGTCTTCGGCAACACATTCTTCAAGTAAAAAATTTATTGAAAAATATTTATAAGCAAGATCCGGCTCTGGATCCGACTAACCTGCTCTGGATCCGGATCCATCAAAGGTTCCTGCACTATTTGAAAATTATTCAGCACATCTTCTTTCATAAATTTTTCACCCAAAAATATTTTAAAAAAAATTATACCCAGGACCCGCGCTCCGGTTCTGCCTGGTGCCCAGCTTTCGATCCGGCTCCGGATCCGACTAAAGTTTCTGTACTAATTGAAAATTGTTCAACACGTCTTCTGGCAATACATTTTTCGCCTAAAAAGATATTTTTTAAAAGAAATTAATACCCAGGATCCGGCTCGGCTTCACCTGCCTGGCTCCAACACTGGCCTGGAGTTCGGCTTCGGCTTCGATCTGACTCCGTTTCCTGTATTCATTTTGAAAATTGTTCAGCAATTCCTATCAATAAATTTTTCACAAAAAAAAAAAAAAAATTTCGAAAAAAATCATACCCGACTCCGACTTGACTGGCCTGACCCGAATCCGACCGATTAAGATTCTGCACTATTTGAAAATTGTTCAGCAAGTCTTCTGGAATAAATTATTCATCTAAGAAAATTATCTCTTGAAAAAATTTATACCAAGGATAAGGCTCCGAATCTGGATCCGGATCCGGACCCGACTAAGGTTTCTGCACTATTTGAAATTTGTTCAGTACGTTTTCTGGCATTAAAGTTTTCAAATAAAAAAAAAAATTTTGAAAAAAAATCATACTCCGGCTCCGACTCCGAATCCGGATCCGATTAAGGATTCTGCACTATTTGAAAATTGTTCAGCAAGTCTTTTGGCAATAAATTTTTCATCTAAGAAAATTATTTCTTGAAAAATTTATACCTAGGATCCGGCTCCGACTCCGGATCCGGACCTAACTAAGGTTTCTGCACTATTTGAAAATTGTTCAGCACGTTCTAGCATTAAATTTTTCATCTAAAAAAATATTTTTTGAAAAAAATTCATACCCAGGCTCCGGCTCCGGCTCCGGCTCCGGCTCCGGCTCCGACTTCACCTTCGGCTCCGGATCTGACTAAGGTTTCTGCACTATTTGAAAATTGTTTAGCACGACTTCTGGCAATAAAATTTTCATCTAAAAAAATATTCTTCTGAAAAAAATTTATACTATTGCACCGGCTCTGACTCTGGCTCCGACTTCGACTCCGGCTCAGACTCCGAATCCGGATCCGACTAAGGATTCTGCACTATTTGAAAATTGTTCAGCACGTCTTCTGGCAAAATTTTTTCATTCTTAAATTTTTTTTTAATTTATACCCAGAACTGGCCTGAATCCGGCTATTTCCCGCTCCGGATCCGATCCAACTAAGGTTTCTGCACTATTTGAAACCTAGCACGTCTTCTGGCAATAAATTTTCACCAAAAAATATTTTTCTGAAAATCAAACTTCACGGCACCGGTTCTTGACCTCTGGTTCTACTCCTGACTCCGGAGTACCTGGATCCGGATCCGACTAAGGATTCTGCACTATTTGAAAATTGTTCAGTACGTCTTCTGGCATTAAATTTTTCACCTAAAAAAATATTTTTTTGAAAAAAATTCATACCCAGGTTCCAATTCTGCTCCGTCTGGCCTGGCCTGGCTCCGACTTTTAAGCCCCGATCTGACTAAGGTTTCTGTACTATTTGAAAATTGTTCAGTACGGCTTGCATTAAATTTTTCACCTAAAAATATATTTTTAGAAAAATCATACCCAGGATCCGGCCTGGCTCCGGCTCTGGCTCAAGCAGGTCGCTCGGGCCCAGCTCCAACTTCTGGCTTCAGCTCCGATCCGGAATAAGGTTTCTGCACCATTTGAAAATTATTCAGCAGATCTTCTAAAAATAATATTCCTTCGAAAATCATACCCGGCCTGGCCCGACTTCACCTGGCTTCTTGACTGGATCCGGATTCAATCCGAATTTATGGATTCTGGTACTATTTGAAAAGGTTCAGCACATCTTCTGTCAATAAATTTTTCATCTAAAAAAAATTATTTCATGAAAAAATATATACCCAGGCTCTGGCTCCGGCTCTGGCTCCGGCTCCGGCTCCGGCTCCATTTATTTGACTAAGTAAAATCACAATCTAGATTGTGGTAAAATCCGAAGAATGAGCTAGAGGTTGAGAATATGAAAAAAAAATTATAATTATAAATAAAAACATTTTAATCCTAAACCTGGAATTGCAATTTTGACTGAATTGAAATTTTTAGTTCGACACCTCTAAATAAATGTCTGAATCTAAAAAACTATTTAGAATTTTTAAAATAATTACACCATGATGTTCAGGAGGAATTTTTCTACTAATTCTTAGATAATAAAAAAAATGTGAAAATTTTGATTTTGCTCTCAAAAAGTAGGGGGACTAGTTATGAAGTCTACCCTTTTAAGACGGATAATAAAAAGTACACAAAATTGAATTTATGAAACTTCACAAATTTTAGTTTAAGATAAATAAAATCTCTTTTTCCCTCGGATCATAAAATCCATTTATTAGTTTTATCCATTTAGGAACATTTACCATATATATATATTATTATATGAAGCGGCGCACGAAAACGCGAAATGTTTCAATGATAAATGCGAAAACGGCTAAACACCAAATTATCACCGAACGAAGTACAAC